>VDFB02341077.1:0-97938 GCA_007258455.2 Sequoia sempervirens | reverse complement strand
TCTCTCTTCTCTTTATGTCAAAATAAAATATAATTTCATCCTTTTAAATATTTGTTTCATTTTAATATGTGTAAAATAATTAAAAATCATGTCCTACTTGACATAAATTGAGAGACTGCATAAACAAGCACACATTTTTATTTTCCTTTCATAGCAAGAAGTTGCATATAAACTATCCTTAATAATGCATGGTACATACTAAATTTTAGTGAAGATGAAATAAAAAAAACTTAAAAAATTATCTTTTCAATGACAAAATAAATTATTTATTTATATCAACACTCATATTGAATACAAATATTAATAACTAAATTCAAATCATTAAAGGCAAGGTGGAAAATTTCTCCCACATCTCACACCAAAATAATCAATGAACCCATATGGACACATATTAACTTGGTGTGTATTAACAACCCTAAGAAAACTTGAAAACACATCCTAACGAGAATCTAAATGTACATTAAAGGCATTTATTTATCATCAACAAGCATAAAAAATTTTCAATCATATTAAAGGAGCAAGCAAGCTAGGAACACTTCGATTAAAGCACCTAAAAAGAATCAAAATCCCCATAATCATTCTAGCACGTCTACATATTTAAATATTGTTGTCTTGAATCACTTCACAACTATAAAGTAAATCTTCTCTACAAAGTCAACTTAGAAAAACACAAACCTTGCAATTTGATAATCTCCCATAAGTGTTTGTATGCACTACTACTCTTTATTATTTAAAGAAGCAAGAAAAACAAGGTGAATTAGAAAAGAAAGAACACACATTCAACAAAAACATATATGCACCTTGTACAATAGATTTGCATCTACGAAATTGATTAAGACCTATGAATTTATTCAAGAAAATGTAGTAAGTTTAGTAGAATCCCCCCCAAAAAAAAAAATCAAGTTTCCTTACCAATATAATAGATTTTAATATCTACATCAATATCATATTTTTCACTGAGCATACAATTATATACTCCAATCATTTCATATTTAGTTTTCTAACACCCACAACATTTATTTATTTAATCTAAATGAAACTTAAGAAAAGTTATTTTTCTTTACACTATTATACTCAAACTATCTTCTCTCATTTACAAATATTTATGAACATTCACAATAATTTCAATTTATATTTGGCAAACTAGTATATCTAAAGTATGTAATTCTATTTGATGGAAGAGGAAGAAAATTAATGACAAAAAAATTATTCAAGTGGGTTGAAGTTTGAAGTCATGGTCATGTTATAATTAGATCCATTTGAATGGATGTGTCCATAAAAATAAGAAAAAAATCATTAGATAACTAAATAGCATGAGATTTACTATCCAACCATCACAATGCGCCATTGCATTAATGGCCCAGACATTTAAAGCCAACATGTTTACAGATGTGTTTGTAGCACCATTTGTAGTAGCTTTCACCCAAAATGTTGTCTCATGTCAAGAAAAAAATAACTTCTAATGTTTTATCTATGAAAATGTTCTATATTTTGAGATAGTTGTGTTTAAACGTTTGTTCACTAGTTCAAAATATTATATCCATTCATATCGACCTTATTGCATTCAATGTTTGTTTGGTTTTTTAATAATAATATAATTGTAATATATTATATTAATAATATTTTAAAAATAATATAATTAGACGAGGCATATTACAATGACATCCAAAAATCTTTGTAAGGAAAATTTGACATGTGGTAATGTTGTTTTTTTAGATAAATACTAGTGTCATGTAATAAATAATGGCATCGGGTAATGTTCCTTTTTTAAATTTTAAAATCAATTTAATTAAAAAATAAATTAAAGAATTTATTTATATAGTAACACAAATATATTTTTTATAATTATAAGAAATTTCAATGTATTTATTTGTAATCGTTTTTTGTTTATTTTTCAATAGTGTTTTTTTTAATTTGTCAATAGTTTAGGCAGGGTTTTAAGTTGTTTTATTCATAGATTTCTTTAGATGTTTTTATCTTGGAATTCATGAAATCTAATCAAAAATCTTTGTAAGGAAAAACTAATCAAGTTAAATTTGATGTTTTAGTGGCCGTAATGTTGCTTTTTTAGATTTTAAAATCAATTTAATTAAAAAAATAAATTAAAACTAAATACTTAGTGTCAATTCCACCAAAAGCAATGTGTAAATCTATATCCAATCTTAAATCCTCTCTTTTTATTTTTTGAAAAAAAAGAGCATCATTATTGTTAACTACCTAAAATGAATTCAAAAAAGAGTTTTCTTTTTATAACACTGTTATTTTCCCTGTATTGGCATGGTGTGATGGTTTATAGGTGGTATTGTTGTTCTTGCCACCAAGGTTCAAACCCTGTTGGGGTGGTATTGTTGAATGGTTTTAATAGCATCCACGAGGCCAGACAACCTAAACAAAGACGAAACATCACTCGAACTACGTGATCTCCCTTTCGAAAAAAACTACAGATTAATGACTTTTGGAAGTTGACCAACTCTTAATTGATGGTACGCCCAAGAAATGTGAAAGATCAATGAAATAAATTTTGATCTATTATTAGGATGCCGTAATTTTTAAACCTAAATGTGCTTATTTTTAGGATCTTGACCTTAATTTTCATTTCAATAAACATACTTTAAAACACTCATGGAAACCTTATTTTCACGCTGCATATGCCAAATTGAAGTGAAAGCTGAATACCAGCCAAGAAGGAAACCAGCGGCCGGAGAGCAGGAAAAGAACGGCGGAAAAATGATATAACAGTGCCTATTTATCAGCTACTCGAGCCCGTTCATTTACTATAAAGCCGTAATGAGGGAACAGCAGAAAATTGTAACATTTGTTTTTTTCTAAACGGTCTGTTCAGACAGTATTACGTAGGCCGCCAGGCCGTATGTGCATGTCTTCGTACGTCCCTGTGGGTTACTTCGCCACGTTTCTTTTTTCTTTTTTACGTGGCAGCAAACGCAGGGGGCGTACAGCAGAAAAGACATACGCATACGGCGCGAAGACTATACGCTTGCATGTACGTGTCTACGGACGGACCGTTTAGAGAGAGAAAAACCCAAATGTGTTTTTTTAATTTTCTGCTGTTTGATTTTTTTCATGCAGCTGTGATCGTGCATGGGTAAAGTTGAAGAGATTTACATTTAGATTTAGCGGCTGTTTTAGCGAACGAAAATGGCGGAGAAACGGGCTCGAGTAGCTGATAAATAGGCACTGTTATATCATTTTTCCGCCATTCTTTTCCTGCTTTCCCGGCCGCTACTGGTTTCCTTCCTCGCTGGTATTCAGCTTTCACTTCTCCAATTTGGCGATATGCAGCGTGAAAATAAGGTTTCTATGAGGGTTTTAATGTATGTTTATTGAAATGAAAATTACGGTCAAGATCCTAAAAATAAGCATATTTAGGTTTAAAAATTACGGCATACTAATAATAGATCAAAATTTATTTCATTGATTTTCCACACTTCTTCGGCGCACCCATTGCACACTAAGATGCGACTGCTAGTTGTAATTTTTATGAGTCGGCCAACTTTCAAAAGTCAATAATAGAGGGCCGTTTAATGGAAAATTCACTATAAATATTGGGAGGAGAATTCCAGATATAAGAGAGAGGGAAAATTGTAGGCGGGAATCTAAAAAAATAAGAAAATGAGCATAGAAGAGGAAAACCTAAGGAAGAGGAGATTGGAAGAGGAGGTAGCTTGGGAGGAATATTGGAAGAGGGAATGCGAGAGAAGGGAGAAATACCTAGAGGAACGTTTTAAGAAGATGAACGAGGAACGCAGGAAGGAGGAGGAGGAGGAACTCAGGAACAAGGAGATGGTGGAACAGGAGGAACGCAGGAAGGAGGAGGAGGAGGAACTCAGGAACAAGGAGATGGTGGAACAGCTGAAAACGATATTCATGTCTGACATAGAAATTAATCAGAGCAATAGTCAGAGCATTCGGCGGTTGATTCTTGAAGGCTGCATCAAATTCCCTGAGGAATTGCTTCCTTCGAATTTTAACCAGGTAACTCCAATTATCCTTTTGCTCAAGTATGTTTCATATTTGTTATCTCCCCTAAATTCTATTTTCACTTTTGTACACATTATATAATCAATCTGCTCTAGATTATATTTGCCGCATAGACATTTCTCAGACGAGAGGCACCACAGTTTTGTTTGAGACATCCAAATTCGCATGTTGTCATTAACCTAGAAAACACTATATGGTGAATTAGTAAAATGAAAATCTTCAATTTCTACATAATAGTTTCCATGTTTACAGTGTTTTTATCTCATTTAACCACATTTATTTTAAAGAAAAAGCACTTCCTAGACAAGAGGCACCAAAGTTTTTCCTGAGACATCCAAATTCGCATGTTGTCATTAACCATATAAACCACATTTATTTTAAAGAATCTTTTATTTTATAAAATCCACAGAACCAATGAAATTTTTTAATTTTAACTCAGCCTTAATAGTTTATCCTGCAGGCGTAACTTGCAGGTGTCTGGTTGGGGGGTTGAGCAAGTATGTTTTGGTTGTCCATTTAATGATTTGGCTGTAGTTATAATTCATCACCACTTTAAGTATTTCTTAACATATGGAGAGAGCAAAAGAATTTCTGACATTCATAGTGACAAAAGAGATCATATGCAATAATATTGCTATCTAAAATTTACATTGCCAAAAGATATCATAAGACGATTATAATAGTGTGGGAGTATAGGCAAAACAGGGTTGTAAAATACAAGCATCCTTATCTCTACCAGCATGTAAGATCAGATCATGAACTCAATTATCCAATAAGTTTCGTTATTCCCTAAGAAATCATTAGAAGAGAGACCATTGCAATAGTTTTGTTAATGAGGTTCGGTTTAAACTTTTACACTGCCTTTTCACTTTCTTCTCTTGTAAACGCTGTTACCAAATTACATGTATACAACAATGAGTCATAACTGTAGAATTCACAGGACTGAAAATGAGAAAATATGCTTTATAGACTTGCTTTAATAGAAAAATGGGAGTTAACTGGTCTGTAATGATTTTTATATGCCTTTCTTCTTGCTTCTGTCATCAAAGTGAATATACTTATAACTACAGAGGAAATCTTTTTCCTACTAAACCAAAGTTAACAGCTCTTGTTCATATATTTTTTCCGACATACAGACAGATGACAATGTCAATGTCATTCTGTGACTGGTGGATTGTTATCGATACAAAAAAAATTATATCACGTGGCAGAAAAATAAAGATACCTTTTCTTGTTTTCAAGGAGACAGTCAATGCAGGAAACTAGAGTTTTCATGGGTTGAGACATCTTTCTCGCAGAAAAGTGCCCACCTGGTCTGAGTTCCTCACCTTTAAAGACTTCATGTTTGTGTTTGATTTTAGTGCAAAACTGGTATATTTTTTCTGTCAATTGGGACCTTCTTTGGCGAGTGGTATGGAAGAAATGAAATGGACTTTTGGCACGTCTTCTACTGAATAGTAAGCAGGAGCAGCTATTCAGCATAAAACTTAAGACGTTTGTGTGGTTCTGATTTAAGCAGTAGTAGTTCTTTACAATACAAGCCTTCATTAACTATAAGAATTGTTGATTTAGTAGATATCAAATAAACAACATAAAGTATTGTATTTGTTCCATGCATTAGGCAGATTTTTGAGCTATATGTGAATGGTGAAAATAATATCTTATTATTGAAATGCAGGAAGTGTTGAAGTATAATGAAGAAGTTAAAGGCAGAGAGTTAGCGGAATCAAAAAATTCAGGGGCATTGCTTATCAACCAGAATCCTAGCAATGTTATATCTGGATTAAAAGATTGTCAATGCTCTGGAACTGGTATTATTTTATTCATCCTATTGCTTCTTAATGTCATGTAATTGAGAAGTCAACATTAAATATTGATGTCTCCCCTTAAAATTATTTATTTATTTATTTTTATTTATCTTCAATAAGAAGTACAAATGACAAATTTTTCATGAGAAGGGCATGGAACTTTTTTTCTAATAATACAAATGCACAACCAGTTCATCCTTGGATGGCACTAGTCTGTAAATAAGTTAATATTGGTCTCTGTAGGTACTATTAAGTCTTGTTTGCAGAACAAATTTGCCATGTTATTACATTTTTCGCTTGTACCCTTCTTTTCACTCATCATAAATTATATACGTCTTATAAGTATCTCATCTATTTCTATGGTGGAATTGATACGATCTTATCTCTCTCTCTGACATAAAGAAGATGCATCCAATAAGTGACTGTCTTTTGGCGACATCCTTTAGAGGTTCTGAACTAATACTATGCTCTTCTACTCCATTGATATTCAAAAGTGTTTGTATAGAAGAATTGGAAGGTTGGTACAATTAGTCTACCAAGCTAAAATTTGTTAACTGCTAGTCCTCATCAGAAAGATTATCCTAAAAAATCCATCCAGGTATAAGCAATGTCCATAATCGCTTTATCTGGTCATCACTATGACCCTACTTTTGGCTGAGTATGACATGCCCAATAATTGTAACTTGTGGCCTTCAAAAATCTCTTACTTATCCCTACAAAAGCCTTAGATTGACCATTTCTCTAGTTGAATTCTTTATAACAAAAAATTGTTGGTTGAATGTACATTTTTCCACAAAAAATAAAAGCTTACTGCTAAGATAGTTAAACTAGCTAGTTTGAATTTCACTACATAGATAGTTCCTCCTAATTTAACAGTCAATTTTGCTATGACCTGTTAGTTAAGTACAATTATATTGAATCAGGATCATTACAACACATGGCTTCTGAAAAAGACTAGTTGAAAACACTCAAAAAATACAGTTCAAGAACCACCGTGGAACTAGGTGATAAAACGACAAACACAATCAAAGGACAAGGTACCATTCCGATGGAAATGATGAATGGTGAAACAAAGAAACTTTGAGATCCGCATGTTTCTAGGCTTAAAAGGAATCAATTTTTGTCTATATCTCACATGACTAAAAAGCATCTGATTGCTGAATTTGATGGATAGATGCTTTATTCAGTCAAATCTTATCGAATCCTCCATAATGTCATATATGGGTGTCTTTGAAACAAGAGAGAACACTATTATTCAGTCAATTTTATCATTTTCATGTTATTCTTTCTACATATATGTGAATCATGTGCTAATCTAAGGCACTACAATTATGCTGGGCTGATTTTTATGCATTTATGTTTAGTTTATATATGTAAATGAACTAATTCCTAAGTTTGTTGCACCGCAGATGTAATTCAAATAGTTGGAAATGTGCAGATATCTCAAAATGATGATAATGCACATGAGACAGCTACACAATTACATTTTGTTGATGAGCTATGTGCATTGTTGCGTAGCTATGGTGTTCAACCTGTAGAGCTATCAGAGCACCTCTTAAAGCAACATCACAAGACCATTCAAAAGATGCCACATGACATGCTTCAATTGTTTTGTCATATTCTTGGGGTGCAGAACTTGGCAGCAATGCCAAGGTAAAAGGGAGATTGCGGTGCTTATCCACACTTTGCTGGTGATGTTGAGGCTAGTGGCTATGAAGAGGCTATAGCATTGTTTAACTTGAGGCTATGAACTTGTTTATGCTATGTTTATGATTAATATTTGATTTTTTCGATTTGACATATAATTTTATTTGGTTGTAATTCTGACTCATCTTGTACTATACATTTTTTCTGTAAAAAGTAGATAGAAAAAGTCTCAAATAAATTATTTAACTTTGTTGTTTTAGATAAAATAAATAATTTTGTTTTTCTTTATAAAATTATATCTTAATTATTAATATAATTGTATAAGTTTTAGTAAAGAACAATAAATCAAATGTCTTTTTTCACTATGATATCATTGTTTAAAATTTTTATATTTGCCTAAGAGAAAGCAAATGGATGGATTTGGATTAGAAGAAATACGATGAAGATAACAAAGAGAGGGCACATTTTTATATAATTCATGATACAATATCTTATAATATAAAGTAAAAGCAAAGTGATGACATCATTAGAAACTTCATGATATCTCCCTTCTCTTTATATTGCTCTCTCTCTCACTCACTCTCACACACACTATCTTTCTTTGACTCTCTTCTCTCTTGCCCTTCATTCCCTCTCTCTATCTCTCTACCTCCCTCTTTATATCTCTTTGTCCCCTATCTATATCTCTATACCTCTCTCTCTCTCTCTCTCTCTCTCTCTCTCTCTTCAAATTGGCAAACCACTATAGATCTCTATGTTCTTCGTGTTTGCATATAATATCAATTCTGATTTTATTTTTCTACATCTCTTCTCTATCTCTCTATTTTACATGAGTTGTTGTGACTGAACAAAACTTTTATGATTGGAACAACCTTCAATTTATTTTACATGAACTTTTGTGGTTGAGACAACCTTCTCCTACAGATGAAAACCACAACAAAAAAGATCCAAATCTAGAAATAATTTCAAAGATCTATGACATAAATTAACATAAAATATTTGTGAACAAAACTATCTAAATCTAAAAACAATCAATGAGTGTTACACTACGTCACACCAAAAATTTTAAATAAGATAACGATATTTATTTTTTGAATATCAAGTTGGTTTCCAAACTCTTCTTAATGCCTTTACCAAAAGTCTTAGCTCTCCTTTTTTTACTATCCTATCCAAGCATTTGAATATGAAAATCTAATTTTACTTTACTTTCTGAAGTAGAGGCTACCCAGTAATTACATAGATAACTGCCACACTAAATTAAGGAGCGTGATGATTCCTTTTTGAAACTGTCAAAGCAGATTAAGGAACACATTCACACCAAATAAAGAAGACGCCTGACAAAAGCCATAGAAAATCTGAAATGTATCGACCATAACGACTCCACTACCTATCATTGGTATTTTTGTCTCCTATAGCCAAATTTCTTGAGACTTTTGTGAACATATAAGTGACTTTCTTGAAAGAATTCTTAGAAAGTGGGGCTTAGAGACTAAAAAAATTGTGCCCAAATCAATTTATAATTGCCTTAAGGCTCTTTCAAGTAAACACAATTATTTTGAATAAAGCTAAATTCACCTATACAATCTTAGACGCCTCAGTTGAATATTATACTTAATGGATCTCATAAAAAATTCTCTGATCATTGGCTACTATTGATTAGGATAAGCTTTCTGGTTTTTATTTTATCTATCAATTGATTTGAAAATTAAGCACACCAAACCAAAATTGACCAACAACAGGCAATAGAATTAACTTTTGTAATTCAATCATATTTTGCCAACGTCAACCGCTAGGAAAAGATGCAATGATTTTGTTTGCAACGACTCATTGAATGAACAAAAACGTGTAGATTGGATTTACTATAGATTAGGATTTATAATACAATTTGTTCAAATCCATTGTATGATTTTTGAGGAAATTCTTTAGGATTTTTCCAACTCAATACGTGAGTATATTGTATTAGATCAAATCCATTTGAAGAAGTAGATTAATGGTAATGAGAAATATCAAATATTGCACACACAAACATGTAGACAACATATACAATGATGATGTGGATTTGATAATGGGCCAATGTTTCCTTAGTTTTTTTATTTAAATTTGTTAGAGAGTATGTTTAGCCTCCCCTTCCCCAAATTGAGTGCTCCAAAGTGGAGAAAGATTTCATGAAAAATAATTATATGTAGAGGAGCTTAAGGTAATTAGGGTGTCAAAGTTTGAATTGTTAGGATTTTTATCTAAATTGAGGTATTATTTGTATTGAAATATAACACAATATTTGCTTAATATAACACAATTGTTGTTTCATTTTTATGTAGCCTAATCCTTTAGTATCTTTAGATGGTATTTGTTCCAAGAGAGAATGGACTTTATGCTCATTGTGAATGCCATGGCATCCTTGCTTTTTCAAAATCCTAAAGCCTTGGCCATAAGTTTGTTCCAAATCAATGGGTGTATTGGCAACTTTGTGTGTATAAAATAAAAGAGGCTTAGATGGCATAGGTTCCTTGTGTTTGTTATCAATGTGTGCTTCCATGCTAGTTGGTTAAGATACACCTTGTGGTTCAATTTTGGTATGTAAAAGATTGAACATATCAAGTGGTGGAATGATAGGAGGTGTTGGTTGTTGACATGGGTTATTAGGCGATTGCATTGGGGGATAAAAGGTCGCATTGGTTTCACGTACATTCAAGGAGTTTCATATGAAATCTTGCATGCTTTCTTCATCTTGACCCAAGATGTCTATCTCACGAGGACATTCATTGGGAGGTGTAGGGACATGAATGCCATTATTAGATCATCACCAAACACACAATTGGACACATTAATCAAAGATTTCAAGGACATCCAAATTTTACCAAAGCACATATTCATGATGAATTTTTGCAATAAGATTCAGACTAGTAAACAAAAAATAAGAGGAAGTTAGATAACACCTTTGAATAAAGCTACCTGAGGGTATTATGTCACTGGAAGCTAATTGGGTCCTGGTCAGAGGTTTTGAAAAATTAAAGTTTGACTATGAACTAAACTACTTAAGGATCCTGATTCTACTTGCAAACGGCTGAAACAATAACTAAATTTATAGAATTTGCTTAATGTATCCCAAATTAAATCACTAAGCAAGTAAATAGAAATGTTGAAAATGTGTGAACAAAATTAAATACAACTTTTAGATCTGAAATATGATAACTGACCAATTTTAAGATGCAAAAATTTGAAAATGATAACTTGTAAATGTAAATTTTGATTCTAAACAATCCACCTTATTTCACCGAGTGAACAACATGCAAAAATTCCTAACAATATGCAATTACAAATTCTAAAACATAGATTTTTAAGTACAACACAACTAAGCAAATAGTGATAGAACAGTGTGAAAAATTCGGTTGAGACACATGTGCAAGAATTGGGTCACCTTTGGGTGTATGGGTCTTTGTATTTAAGGTTCTAAAAATTAAAAAAATTGAGTGTTTAGACTAATATTTAAGATGACTATTTTTATCTACAAACAAGTTGTATAGTTTCTTTTTCCATGTTTTTCCAATGATATGTAAATGCAAATGTATGACAATGTTGGAACAAAATTCCACTCTTTTTAATGCAATTTGGAAATGAAAAGCTGATCTAAATGACTAAAACAGACCCTAATGCAAGCTATGATTTAATATGAGTGAATTTTTTTTGGATTTTATGGTTTTTATGATGTATTATGCAACCCTAAATGAGAAATACAAAACAACACAATGATGCAAAACCTAGATCTAGGGTTTGAAAGTCTTCCAAATCAAAAAGTTTATAATGTAAGAATGTTGAGTTAACCAAAATGGAACATAAAAATGTGGGGTGCTAGAATTAATATTCATAACCTAAGGCCATTTCCATCATTTCTATAAATTTCATTGGGATATAGACCAACAAGGTGAATTGATTTCAACTATCAACCTTAATGGTGAGCCAACCAAACCTGGGTCTATATCCTAAGGGGGAATGGAATGATATGGAAATGATTTAAATGATTAACCTAATGATCTATATAACTTAATGCAACAAATATAAATTCATGATAATTGATGAACAAAAATAGGCAAGTTTTGATAGATTTGGAAGTTGCAGATAATTGTGTACCTTCTTAGAAAATTTATTTTTGATAAGCCTACAAAGATGAGGTCACCATGTGGCTATTGAGTCCTTGAATGATTTTCTGAAACTCTAAAACTTGATCGTGTATCACTCTATCTAATCTTCATTCCTGTACCTATAAATCTTCATCTTCGGATCTAGACTTGGGATAAATCTACAAAAGAAATTGTTTGGGTGGTTGTATGGTGGTTTGCCTCAATCAAACCCCTATTTTGGTAATTAAACCTCAACAAATAGTTGAAGATCTAATAAAATACAGTGTTTGTGAGCCCTAACCTTATGTGCATCTAAGGTTTTTATGAGCTAAACACAAAGAAACCCTACTCAAATGTGTTAGAGTATGATTCCTAGATGACAATGATAAGATTCAATTAGGGAGAAGTCAAGAAACCCTACGTAAATCTGAAAATGAAATGATTCCTTGCTTAGGCTGCAAATAAAATGAAGCTTGAAGATGAGAACAATTGGAAATAAGTCAATAGGTAGAGGGAAGTGGTCAAATGCATCTCTCAATCCTAGAATCCATCATGTTCTTCTATAGGCATCAACCTTCAATCATGTGACAAAGCTTGATCAAATCTGCAAATGGACTTGAAGACCTACAACCTCAAGTAATGTTGCTCCAAGACTCTATAATTTATTGCTTGAATATGATTTCTTGTGTTCTAGTTTTTGAATAGATGAAAAAAATATGTATTTATAGGAATTTCTCTAATTTCCCCACAATTAGATCTCGATAGCCGACATGTGCAAATGGGTCCCAGCTAAGGAGGGGGGCCCATTCGCCCATGTGTGAATGGGTCCTAGCTTGAATTTCCAAGACACACTTGATCAGGGGAAATTTAATGATAGGTTGCATTTGTTCAATGTTTATTTTAGTGTCAAAAAATGATAAAAATAGGCCGTGGAATGCATAATTTAGGGAATTAGGGCCTATTTCTAGGAAGGGTTGAAAATTCATAAATAAAAAGGTCACTAAAATAGGTTCAAACTAAACGTGAAATTGTATTATCACCTATATGGGAGTATAATTTTCTACGCTTAATTTAGCCCCCACTTGAGCGGCCTTATGAGACATTACATGCATATGCAAGCTAAAGTACTAAAAGTAAATCATGCTTCATAAAAAGGATACTCATATCATGGATATTATGATTCATTTGTAATGGGAGAATGAAGCCCCTGGTGTAGCTATCTACAAAACCACAACATTAGGAACCGAATCTTGCAAAACTGATTTGTTAGCTATTCAAAAATAATCTTATACTTTGGAATAATCATGTTAATTCTATAGAGAACCAATTTCAAGGGTAGATGTATGCCTCCATGATTCCACTTGCTTTATGGAGGTGGAATCAGGATAGCAATCTAGCCACATCAAATTGCTAGATTTTTTGATGGAAATGCTTATGATAGGGTCATGATATCATAGCACCATATATCAGTAAACATTCAATAAGATTGAGGACAAAAATATAAATCCAATGAAACAAATGACATGAAAATCCAAGTTCTCTAGCCCCCACTATGATTATTTGAGTGAGATGTACAACTAGAAAATTTTACAATATGTTTGTACAAAATCATGTTTTTAATCATCATTTTCACATTTACTATTTGGAGATTTTGAGAGAGAT
Organism: Sequoia sempervirens; assembly: GCA_007258455.2. Classification (NCBI taxonomy): domain Eukaryota; kingdom Viridiplantae; phylum Streptophyta; class Pinopsida; order Cupressales; family Cupressaceae; genus Sequoia; species Sequoia sempervirens. The sequence goes on along the minus strand of VDFB02341077.1, from coordinate 84,704 downwards.
ATATGGGTGCATAGGAATGAATATTTTGAGCTAAAGATCATATCGACCCCCCTGAGTTGGGCACCTACAAGCGGAGGTTGCGAGCAACACCATCACACCAGAGGTGAGTACCATGTACCTACTCCCTATCATTTTGCTTTGTATTTTGTACTTTTTTTAGCACTTTTCAAATATTATGGTGTCTCTGTCCTCTTTGGGCAACCTTGTCTTGGACCCCCCATCCCAAAATGACGACCGTGTCCAAAGGAAGTTCTTTTTGCTTCTTTTTTTTTTTCCATTTTACTGATGATTTTTTTTTCTTCCAGGTTCCACCTTGCGCTCGGTAATGCCTAGGAGGACAATTATTATCACTTCTCCATGAAGAAGTTACTCAGCTTATTGTAGAGGAGGAGACCTTATGCAACATAGGACTATATTGGATTTACCTCATGCCACCCATGAACTATCATGATGCTATTATCATGGCTTTGGTTGAGTGGTGGAATGCTTATACTTTTACATTTTATCTCCCAACAGGGGAGATTATAGTGACCTTAGAGGATGTACACCACATTTTTAGTATACCTATCCAAGGTGAGACTATCCATTTTGATAGTTATCACACACAATGACAAATGAGAGATGATATTGAGTATTGTACGAGTCGTCGCATCACACCCACCAACTCTATAGCTCACATCAAGCTTGGGTGGCTTATATATGTGGACGTTCCTTTGATGCATTGGATTTTGTGTGTGATTGTTGCTTTAGCTCTTATACCAGATGGATGAGGCATGCACCTTAATGGGGGCCTAGTTCATACTATACATGAGATGGAATATCAGATAGTCTATACATGTGGATGGAGCATGCTTGTTCACCTTTACTATGATCTTGGTTGCTTTGTAAATTGGGAGCTTCACAACATCATACATTATACACTCATTCAAGTGTGTGCCTTTGAGCATATCACATGTATGAGATTGATTGGATTTCCTACCATGACAGTGCTCGGTTATCCATGAGCCTTCAGTTATATATTTTGACGAGCCTGGCAGTGCATAGATCTACTATATTGGAGAGTTAGGTTTGATTATCTTGAAGAGGATGACATAGTATGGAGACCATACAAGAATCTACCATAGTGGCTAGACCTTACATGATAGGTGGTCCCGGGATGTAGTAGGATAGATTTCTTGTTGGACACCATGACTATATTGTCATGATACTCTACTATGAACATGTCATGCATGAATTTGGTTAGATTTAGATAGGACCTAACCCATAGCCTACATTCTTGAGATCCACCCGTAGTGGTATGAGGCCAAGAGAAATCCACCATCTTATAATGATCGATGTTGTTCTTAGTGATTCAGATGATGAGGATCATGATGCACCACTATAGCCTATGAGAGATGGTGGATTATAGCTCGACCTCAGTATGTATTCCCTTACAACCATCATGTAGGTGACACTGGACCTTTGCTAGTTTGAGATGATGCAAGAGAGAATGTGTGCATGGATGGAGATACAATTGATGAGGAGGATGAGGACAAAGATGAGGACATAGATGAGGAGTAGCTAGTGAGAGAGGAGCCCGAGGAGCTAGTAGAGGTTGTGGATGCCCTTAAGGAGAGACCAACATCTCATCCTCATGTCACCTGAGCACATGCATTGACCACAAAAAGAACCCAATCTCACAAGCATGGAGAGAGCAGCCATGTAGCTTCAACCATGCCTCGTACCCATCAAAGGATTCATGATAGGGCACCCATCGTTTCCTATCAAGATCCTGATTGGTGGGCCAGTGATCCAGGTGATGATATGTTATTTATCTTATAATTTTAGCTATGCATTAGTTATTATATGATGTTTCATTTATGTTATGCTTTCTTTGTTGTTGTCGGCATGCGAGAGTGGCTTGACTTCTTCAGTCAAGTCACCATAATAGTCATGGTTCCACCGATGCCTCTACACTAGGTGAGACAAGCAGAGCATAGTCCACCACCTAGTGTGGGGTGCCATGCTGACCTATTTGAGCCCTTGTCTAGGTGGAGGACAACTTCTAATCATGCTATGAGGATTATTGAGTTATCTAGAACTGAGATTGAGGAGGTTTGAGCTAGAGAGGAGTAGTGGAGAGCTTTTCATGAGGAGCTTAGGACTACACTTGAGGAGCTCATGACTGCATATGAGGAGCTTCAAGCCACTCAGTTTCCGTCTGAGAACAAGATATAAACTCACTTATAGATAGAACTCAATAGAGTGCAGGTGGACATATATCAGATAGATCGGGAGTGTGTCCTAGCTCTTGTAAATGAGGAGATAGTTATAGACCAAATACATGGCCTACAAATGAGGTATATGAGCCAATCATGATCTACTATCTCTTGACGGGCACCACCACTAGCACCAGGCCCCGAGGAGTCTAGTAGCCATAGGCCTCCCTAGATGTACTATATACCATACCATACTATGGCAGTTAACCATGTATATAAACTTTGTGATCTTATATATATGTGAGTGTGTTTATATTTCTGAGTTCTTGTTTTGATTACAATGTGATCTATTGAGTAATATTTTTAATATTATTTAATAAATGTCTCCATGATGTAATTTTTGTGATATAATTAAACACTTTTTCTTACTTAAATACTACATGTTTGATTAGGTGTGAGAATGCTAATGTAGATGCTCTTATGATCTAATTTTGAAATTAAATGTGTGTACCTTGGAATTTTACCCTACTCTAATGTGCAAAATAACTAAAAATGTGAATGATAAAAGACTAAGAACACTTCAAGATTAGCCTAAAGAGTGATAAAACAAGAAGGAAAATAGATGAAACAAGATGCAAATGATTATACCTTCCTTGCTGTTGAAGACTCCTTGGTTGGCCCTTGATTTTGATGGATTTGTGTGCTCCTTGGATGGCTTGTGATGTAGCTAGATGCAAGATTGAATGTGCAAAATGATCAAAGTGGATGGATAAATGATAACAAGTGCTTGAGAATGCAAATTGGCAGCATAAGGTTACTCAAATCAAAAGTGTTGAAAATGCCCTTGAGGAGGGGGTATTTATAGAAGAATTTGAATTCTCTAGAGAATTCAACGGTTGAGATTCATCCAACAAGGTCAAGATGAAGGGCTATGGTGAGTTGAGAACTCACAAGCCCTCACATCTTGACATGTAGATGGTGAAGTGGCTAAGAGGAGATGAGGTGTAAGTGAGGTAGCCAAAAGGTACATGAGGTGGAGGAAGGACAAGTACCTTGCAAGTACATTGGGAGATGGGAAGAACTTTGGGTGAATAAAAGTGAATTTTAAATTCACAATGATTGGAAGAATCTAGTGGATAAGACAAGGTTCCCAAAAGGTGGGAATTTGTCACATGTGACTTGATGTGACAAGTCAAAGGTTCTAGAAGATGCATGGAAAAAGGGATTCTTGGAGGAATAAAAAGGAATTAAAAATTCCTTGGGGGATGGGGAGAGTTGACCAAGGTGCTGATTAAGATTAATTAATCAGTAATTAGAAGATAAATGAGGATTAGAAGCCAACTTGCAAAATTTGGAGGATGTGACACATCCTAATCAAGGATTAGGCATGTGTACATCCCTAATGAAGAAATTAGGAGATGGATTAGGATTAGATGAAAATGACATGTGAAGAATTAAATAAATGTAATATTTATTTAATTTATTTGATAAAAAGAGGATTAAGGAGGGTAAGGTAATTAAATACCTTAGGGATTTCGCAGAATTAAAGATATTAATTAAATAATAGTAATATTACTTAATTAACTAGGATAAGAGGATGTTTAGACGAAAAGTGATAAATTTGGATAAATTAAGTGTCCAAATTTGGATGTCTACAAAATGCATGTAATGATCTAATTTAACATTACACACATATAATTGAATAGTATGTAATTAAAGTAATTATTAAAATAAAAGAACAATTACTATAAATGATTCAAGACATACACAAAAAGCATTTGTCAAGAACAAAACAATGTGAGATAAAATAGAAAACTATCTACTAAATCTAGCAACATGCTTTAAATACATACTATCTAAAAGATTGTTAAGTGTAATATTTGCATAGATATGCAATGTTGATAGGTTCTTTTAAAGGTGTACCATCCATTTGTTTAAGTTTGTATACTCCAGACCCATAGTTTTTGTCTGACATAAGGTCCTAGCTAATTCAGGTTGAATTTTCCTTTTTCATCTGGAGCGACATTTATGTTTCACTGATTCTCATACAACACCAAATTTCCTTTATCAAAGAGCGAGGAATTACATGACCATTGTAACTATGTTGCATGCTTCTTGAATAAGCTTGGATATGTTCAAGAGCATTTATGCATTGTTCATCAAGCATCTCAAGCTGTTTTAAATGCTTTTCTCTATAAGTGTTGTCATCAATAAGTCCCCTAAGAGAGATTCTCATGGATGGAATTTCTAAATCTAAAGGAATTATTGCATCCACACCATAAATAGGATTACATGGGGCATTTCTTGTAGGTATACAGATACCGATGCGGTAATCCCACAATGCATAAGTCAACTGAGTGTGCCAATTTGTGTTATGTTTATTAATTGTTTTGTGCAAGATTTATTCAAGTGTTTTGTTTGTTGTTTCTGCTTGACCATTAGATTGTGGGTAATAAGGTGTGGAGAGATGATGTTGGATGTGAAATGTTTCTAAAAATTTCTTCATTTCGTTATTTTTAAACTGTGTCCTATTAGCTAAGATTAAAGCGGAAGGGAGACCAAATTGAAAAATGATGTTTTCCAAGATAAAGCGACATATTACCTCAATAATCATGAAAGCAAGAGGGATTGTCTCTACCCATTTCATGAAGAAATTTTTGGCAATAATTATAAATGTATGTCTAGAAGAATAAGGAGGAGATATTTTTCCAAACAAATCCAAACCCCAAACCGAATATGGCCAAATGGGAATTTGGGCACAAAGTTCAGAGGCAGGAGCATGGATCAAATTATTATGTTCTTGGCATTTGTGACATTTCTTCACATATTCAAAATAATCTTGTTCCATGTTTCGCCAATAATATCCTATGCGAATTAATTTTTGGACTAATTATCTTCCTCCAAAATACCCCCCGCAAGCACCTACATGAGCTTCCTCAAGGGCTATAGGGATTTTAGATTGTTCAAGGCATCAAAGAAGAAAGCCATCAAATAATCATCTATACAAGACACCAACTATGATTATGTATTGAGCTACAAGTTTTCAAATACAAGCTCTAGTGTTCTTAGTGGTTGGTTCAAGAAAGGTACCTTATTTGACAGATGATGAGGAAGTTCTAAACACAGTAGTTTCAAATTTTAATATATGTTTTTCATAGGTCACAACCAAAACTACAATCTTTTCCTGATGCTTGGAACTAACAATTTGATGCCCAAAAAGGTTGTATAGCTTTAAACTTATGGATTAAGTTCAAATATATTGGTTAGGTCATGGACTATAACTTTCAAGAGTATGCCCGAAGGTAATAGACAATATCGTGTTTCAAATTAAATATAGTCGCTTGTGTGCTTGTCATTTTATAAAAAACATGAAGTATTGTATTTGTTTTATGCATTAGGTAGATTTCTTGAGCTATATGTGAATGGTGAAGCTAATATTTTGTTATTGAAATACAAGAAGTGTTAAAGCATGATGATGGATTCAAAGGAAAAAAGTTTAGTGGAGTCAAAAAAATGTAGAGGCATTGCTTGACAACCAGAATCCCAACAATGTTATTTCTGAATTAAAAGATTGTTAATGCTCTGCAGTTGGTATTATTTTATTCCTTCTATTGCTTCTTAATGTTATATAATTAGGAAGTCAAAATTAATTTTTTGTGTGTCACCTTAAAATTTTGTATGTGTTCTTTTTTATTTATGTTCAATAAGAAGCATGTATTACAATTTTATATAAATTTGAAAGATATCTACACATCAAAATATTAATGTAAATGTATATTTAATAATGATAAGAATTTATGGGAAGATTTAAACAATTTCTCCAAAATCAACTTCATAATTGGGAAAACCTTGAGCAAAGGATGACTATGATCTAGAAAAATATGATTTTTTTTTATGGAGGTCATCCACAAATTATTTGTAGCTACCCAATATGGGAGCATGAGCCTTCTTGGGCTAAACCTCTTTGGCTAAGAGCAAAGGACTGAGGGGCATCCATTCCGCAAAATTCATCTGGGGCATGATCCCAACCTCATGCCTTATGATGTTGGAGCCTTGCACTTAGCTAGACTTGATCCCTAGTGGGCTCATTAAGAACCATTCAACTTCACCAACAAATCAAGGGCCCACTGAAAAATATGATAATTTGAAGAGCAATCTTGTATAAATTGTGGAATTAGGAAAACAAATAACTAAGAAATCAACAACAAGCCTTTTTTTCCTTCATATTGAGCTACAAAAGAGGAAAATGGAGGCAATTGGAGAAGGGCATGCCAATCAAACTAGGGTTAATCCTTGCCCACAAGTTTGGTACCATTGAGCAAGATGATGACACCCTAGAAAGTTTGTTTGAGGACCAAGTAAATTTTATTACTAAAGAGATTCATTCAACTTTAGTTTTTAAGAAGCTAGTTGATCTAAACTAGGCCCATGTTCTATTTTAGTTTCTTTATCTTTATCTTTTGTCTATTTTTTTTCTTAATAGAGGTTATAACTGTATCAGTCCTTGACCTAGTGACAAATTTTAGGGTCAGGCATACACACGTACTACTATAACAATTTATCAATATGTCTATCTTTTGTTGTGTTTTAATCCTAATCAAGATACCTTTAGTGAAGCCCTTGGGTCTAGCTAAGCCTACAGTGAAAGAAGGTCTTACCACCTTAACAAATTGGTGCACTGTTACACTGCCATATCATAAGTTAGAGGTCTATTTCTCTAGGTTTGACACCTATAGCCCTTCTAGGGCTTGAATTCATCCCTTGAGACCACCACAGTTTTGGCAAGAAGAATTTAAGGTTGGGTTATAATTACGTTTAAGAGCATTATCATTAGATTGCAACTTAATAACAACACCATATATGCAGGTATTTGTAGCATTTTTGGAGGCATATTGATTTGCAGACATTTCATGTTAAATAGGGAAGCTAGATGAAGAGCCTTTGAGATCACATTTTAACTTTTGTCAACACCAATAAAGGCAAGAGTATATATGGATGTCTTTCAAACAAGAGAGAACACTTATATAATGTATGAGTGATTGTGGATAGATAGGGTTAGGTGAAAATATTTTTTTATAAGAAGTTATGTGGAAATTAGGGACACCTAATTTTGACTTAACTACACATAAATGTAGGACAAATTTGTGGGCAGTTTATCATTTTCATTGTATACTTTCTACAACTATGTGAATCATGTGCTATCAAAGGCATTACAATTATGTTGGGTTGATTTTTTATGCATGTATAGTTTATATATGTAAATGAACTAATTCATAGGTTTGTTGCATTGCAAATGCAACTCATATGGTTGGAAACATGTAGATATCTCACGATGATGATAATGCACATGAGACAGTTACACGATTATGAGTTGTGGATTGTTGTATAGTTATGGTGTTCAACCTGTAGCGTTATCAGAGCACCTCTTAGAGCAACATCATAAGACCATTCACAAGATGCCACATGACATTCTTCAATTGTTTTGTCATATTCTTGGGGTGCAGAACTTACAAAAGTAATGCCAAGGTAAGCAGTATGAGGGAGATTGTGGTGCTTATCCACACTTTGGTGATGTTGAGGCTAGTGGCCATGATGAGGCTTTAGCATTGTTGAGGCTATGAACTTGTTTATGCTATGTTTACCATCAACTTTTGGTGATGTTGAGGTTAGTGGCTATGATGATGATTTAGCATTGTTGAGGCTATGAACTTGTTTATACTATTTTTACCATCAATATTTGATTTCAAGGGATCTTGTTGATTTGACATATAATTTATTTGGTTGTAATTTTGACTCATCTTCTAATACACACATTCTTTTATAGTGAAAAAGTAGACAAGAAAAGTCACAAATAAATTACCTAACGTGATTGTTTTAATAAATTTGTTAGTTTTTACCAACTCATACTTCAATCATCAATATATTGTGTATAAGTTTTGAGAAAAGGACAGCTAATTAAATATGTCTTCTTTTACTTTTATATTATTGTATAATTAGTTTTTATGTTTAAATAAAATTAATATATATATATCATAAAGCAAATTGATGGACTTGGTTGCAGAAAGAAGATGAATATAACAAAGAAGTATAATATAAAGAGAAAGCTAAGTGATGACCTCAACAAAAACTTGAGTTTGAAGAGATAAGATGATGACAAAGAAGAGGGGTGTCATGCCCCACAATTGTAATGCTAAGTCTTGACCGATTAGTATAATTAAATTAATTAAATCAACTTAAAATTCTCATAAAGGGCCAACCTTGCTCATGCTTATGCAAAATAAACTTAATATAACCATAGGGGGCTGACCTGAGTTTATATACATATACGGCATAAACAAATTAGTGTGTAAAAAAGAATAGTGCAATGATCAAATGAAGAGTGGTGGCACTGGCTATCATCAATAACAAGTGCAACAGCTATTTATGTGATAATGAGCAACGATTGGAATTAGTTACATATAAACAACAGGCTTATATTAGTATGGGCTGACTTTACCTTATTATTAAGGGTAGCGAAAGATATTTACTTGGCAGCGATTTAATGAGCAGGATAAATGAAGACAAAGAAGCGATCCCATAAAAAGGTAGTATTTAAAAGTAACGATTAAAAAAGGAGAGAAAAGGTTGCAAAAAGGGCAGCGCTCAGATTAGTTAAACTAAAAGCGGCAATTAAGGAGGATTGAAAGGATGTGTCCTTTACCAAGGAAAGGATGCTAGGGGAAAGAGGTAACTCTTCCCCCACCCGTGAAGATCTTAAAGGGAAGAGAAAATCATTTCCTGAGTATAGCAGCAGATACATTAATATGATACATTCAAATTTTGGGGAAGGAGAGATAAGAAGTCTGGTATGGAAAGTATGTATGAAGATGAAGACATTTTAATGGAAGATAGATGAAGATAAATGATTAATCAATAAGGGAAGTAAGTTAATATATATAATATGATTATGCAATAATGATGCTCGTATCAATTATTGAGTCTTATAAGTTGTTATGTTTCTTTAATATGAATATGAATAATATATTCTTATGCGCTTGATTTGCACTAACAATACCCTTTGAATATTAAGAACAGATCTAACAAGAAATAAGGGCATTGAAGGATTCAGATCTGATATTTATAAGATATTACTACTCAGCAGTCTGTTTCGTTATTGTGGTGCGGTATAAATTCTCTGAGCAAATATAATAAGTGTTGTAACAATATATATGTCTATTTCTACATATTTAAGATTAACAATATACTGCTGACATGATTGTTCATATATGTCATAATACATAGTGATACTCTGCAGTTAATTTATTTCATGTAAATGTATACCTTCATATGTTCTGAATGTGTCCAACCATGGTAGAGGAAATAGGGATTACAAGAGGGGTACGGTGATGGGGCACTTTCCTAGGTAAACCGTCTCAAGGTGGGGACCAAATAGTCCCAATGAGGTTGAGGGGGTACAAAGGGTACTGCCTTTGGGCTTAGGAGAGATATGGGCTTCCAGGGCACCCTGTTGTAATCGCACCCTCTCCTCCCCTTTTCACGGTGAATCAACACAAGAAGTCCAATCATAGAGAGAGGGAAATGGTTGGCAAGATGAGGAGATAACGGAAGGTGGACACCTCACTGGGTAGACCACCTCATATGGATGACATGGGCCACATGAGGCCAAGAGGGATCGTATATCCGCTCTTGGGCCTTGGGTAGAGGACCTGAGACACCCCGTTAAAGTCACTTTCTCCCATGCTCTCCAATGGTTGAGCCTTCCAAAGATATTAAAATGCTTTATGATTGAATTAATAATTTTGTCATGAATTTACTGATGTTTAATTATGATAATTTGCTAATTAGTATTATTGTGGTAAATGGTTTCTAATTTGTTTGCAGGGTTTCAATTAGGTGAAAGGCATTCTCTAACCCATTTGTTTATTTGGAAATTGAGAAATTAGGGCAAGTTTAGGGCATTCCCAATCAGGGGACATTACAAGGGGGGCCAATGGCAAAACAAAATTAACTATTAATATCCTTACAAGACTTTCTCTTTACAAAAGTCAAATAACTCAGGAAATACCTTTTGTTAACACAATTAAAAAATGTAATTAAGATTTATTTATATAATTTTTGATTTGTTCTTTGCTATTTTCAATGCTCATTTGAGAGAAAAATGTTTCTTTTTGTCTAAAATATAATCTCTATGCTTGTTTTTTCCTAAAATATATTTTATGCTTGTCTTAGTTGAATGTAGAATGGATCATGGTTTTCTTTGACATTTTGTAATGATTAAAAATGTTTATTAGCAAAGAAGTTGAATGTTGATTTTACAAGAAAATAAACTATTTTAAATAAATAAATAACTCTAAATTAATTCGTAAATTGAATTTTGAAACAAAGTGTTTACAGATTCAAAGTATCTGTGGTACTAAAAATAACTTAAACAAAACTTGTAACTTCCACAGTTGGGTTTTGGAGAATCCAAGCGTGAACGATTTGTAATGAAGTGACTTTTGTTTGTAGAGACCTAGCTATTTCATTATTTTCCCTCTCCTCCCTTTGGGTTCTCCCTTAGTGATTGAAAATGACATTGATTAAATATGAAATCAAAAGGAAAAGGGTTTGGACTATTGTTGTTTGAGGTATAATAGTTGCATGAAGGTAGAATAGTTGTCTTGTTATAAGATATTTTCTATAATTATTTGACTTATATTCTTCTTTATATTTTTAATTTTTTTTATAAATTATTATTGATATGCAACTTATATGGAGATTCACATGTTCAATACCATGGTTTGCGAACATAGGTTTGTGATATATCTTTTATATTGTTGGACACCAAGTATTCCTGCTAGTCCATCTTTCCATCATGGAATTTAGTTTGGTGTGCTCATGACCAACACGTATGTGATACTTGGATTAACATATTTTGGTTTGGGTTGTTGTGTAATCATGTTACTTATGCCTTATTTTGATATTTTCCAATCATTTTCCAACATAGTAGAGATCCTTTAAAAGTTTTCAAGATACATACACTTCATTCCAAACTCATAGAATGTTATCAATTATGTGACTCATTAAGTGTGGAAGAGCTCTATAGCTCTATGGAAATCAGTATATGATGGAAATAACTAATATTGAACTAAATTTAGTTTGTCTGTGTCACCTTTTTTCTTTGTTATATGGTACATTAAGGCTATTAGCCATAAATTCATTTTCGTATAGCTAAATCTCTTCACCACTAAGTACAAAAAATTCACAATAAGGCTTCTACAAATGCATGTGAGATAATCTATTTGGGTAGTTGTGATATTAATTATCAAGTTATTGTTTAAGGTGTTTGATTAAATTATTACTTCCTAAAGTCTTTTATTTTAAGGTTTAGTTTGTCTTTTATTCTAAGGTCTAGTTGTTTTATCTAATTTTTTTAAATGAAAATTTATATTGGAGTTTAATTCTTTGTTTCTTAGGGGGATTATAATTTTCATTTGGATGATAAGAGGATGAAAAAAAGTAACATAGTGAAAGGCAATGATACATCTGAGGCATTAAGGCTATGAATATTTTTAACCATCGCCCCTACTCTCTCCTTTGTCACCATATTCTTTCTTCAAACTCAAGCTCAATTGAGATCATCAATTCACTTCTTTATTATATAGAGTTATATCGTGAAGTAAATAAAATTTCCCCTCTTTTCAAATGCAAGCTCAATTGAGACCATCAATTTTCTCTCTCTTTGTTATATAGAGAGCTATATCATGAAGTAAATAAAAATATTTTTGAAATTAAACATAAGAACAAATTATGCAATAATATGATGGTAAAAGAAGACATGTATTTAGTTAATTGTTCTTTTTTAAAATGTATTTGAATATATGGATTATTAAGACATGAATTGATAAAAAATAATAAACTTATTTATTTTATCTAAGTCATCAAAGTTAAGTAATTTATTTGAGACTTCTGCATTTTACTTTTTATTTAGGTTAAAATTTGTATACTAGAAGATAAGTCCAAATCACAACCAAATAAAATCACATGTTAAATCAACGAGTTACCTCAATCTTAGGGAAATTCAAATAGTTATAATAAATGTAGCATAAATAATATCATATCCTCAACAATACCATAGCCTCATTGTAGCCATTAGCCTCAATGTCACCAATAAATAATGGATAAGCACCATAATCTCCCTCATATTGCTTACCTTATAATTGCTTCCATGAGGTTTGCTCCCCAAGAATATGATAAAACAATTGAAGCATGTCACATGACATCTTTTGAATGGTTTTCTAGTGTCATTGTAAGAGGTGCTCTAATAGCTCTATAGGCTAAACATTATATCTATGCTTCATGAAACTTGACTATCCTGATTTTGGTGACTGTCCCAATCTCTTGGACTGCACTGCCTTACCATCATAAGGCTGTCCCTTGCATGAATCTTCATGAGATCCTTCTAAGAGGACAAGACTGCTATGCATCTTCTCATGACATTGACTGTCTCAATGGTGTTTCAAGACCACTGTTACATATTGTGTTCCTCTTGCCATAAGGACTGTCATGCTTAATGCCAAAGCGCTTCTCTTTGGCTATGACTGCCTTCATGTTATTAGGGTGATTGTCTATCTTTACTAAGGTCTGCTTTTAGGGGTTTGTGATACATTGTTTATTCACTGTCGTGACTCTTTCACCTACCACTGCCTATCACCACCCTTGGAATTCATCTAGCAGGTCTGTCTTCAAACCACCTCTGCCATGGATAGACAATTCAAACATGAAAATGCTAAAGACATCCTCAAAACCCTCGAAGATGCATTGACTGTCACTACATTGGCTGTCCTTTTAAGAGCACATTTGAGATACATGTAGCTTGCACAGCTTCTGTTGTGATGATTGCAATCTTTATCATAATATGCAGGGCTGAACATGGCAATTTTATTGAGTTTGCTAGGTGATGCTGCCATGATAGGACTCTCATCTTTTTCTGAATGTTTCGACATTTTCTCACTAATCTTGCTCATATATAGCTGCAAAGATAGTATTCCTCCTTCAACTTGAAAACATTGCACACTGCTTGGACTCAAACCAAAACCTTTCATTCTCAGCTCTGTCTATTGGAAAGAACATTGCTGCTTTTCAAAATCTATGGACAATGCCACAATTCAAGGATTTCCCCTCCTTTATGGAAGAAAGAAATAGCAGACTTCTGTATTAAAATTGATGAAGATTGTCCTTCTTGTGGTTCATTTGCAGTTCCTTTCATGGGTAAAATGGAGTCATATTTGATTGCAACATAAAAAACATGCAAAACCTTTAATCTCAGTCGTTACCCTTATTATCTGTCCTCTGTATTTATGCACAGACTTCATGATATGACTTATCGTGAAATGATAAATGTCTTTTGGTCATTTGTTGGTCTCTGATAACAGTCCTCTCTTGCACTTCAGTCAACCCTTGGCACTTTGATCTATACCTTGGCCATGACACAGGTTTCTGCTACCTTACTAGGGCAGTGTGCTATTTTAAATCCACCACTTTCACAACTCCTATGCACTTAGTTTGAGAATCTTCTCCATCCTCATCAGGACCCTTCTCTAGCACATACTGCTCAGGCCAGAAGTCATGCTCTCCAAGATTAACAACAGCAAACAAGACCTTTGAATCTACTCTAAATGACACTGTGTCATCTTGCCAATGTACATCGACCTTTGTCTTTCTGATTTTGTTTTGTTGTAGAAAGTAGGAGACACTGATATTGCAACTGTCCTCAAAACCGCATCCTTGAAATGGCTGCTCCCTCATCGCCCTCTTAACCTTGGAAACCATTGTCATGACTGTCACTGTGTAACTATCCCTTTGTAGTTGTTCATACACTGCTCTTTGACCAAAATTCTGTCTACCTCCCATCATGTATTATTTTGCCTATTAGCACTATCATTTCTTTCATTAATTTATGTGCAGACCCTTAGAAAGATCTTCATGCATTGCACAGATTTTATGAAAGTGTCTCCTTTCTCCTTTAGACTCAACAATCTCAGAAACAAGACTTCTTAACATGTTCCTCTGTCTTAAAGAGTCAACTCGCGACTCACCCTCTAATTTCTTCCATAACCAAATGCCAACCACAGACCCTATTTTGACACATGAACTTGTCATTCTTTTCAAATGGACTGTCATTACTTTATTGCTTCATATGCGTGCATTCAATGGTAGATACAGGAAAAAAGATGCCTTCACAATAGCACCATGTTTTTTTACCTTCAATCCGACTTGTGACATCTAACACTACTTCCTTTGCTTCAATCTCCACAAAAAACTGAGAGTGCATCTACAATGTCGTCGACAATTTTTTCCCTTTAGCCTCATCAGTTACTTCACATTTGTCAAGAAAGAGGGATTATTTTGAGCCTCTGATTGATCATCCTGATGTTAACGGAATGTATTTTCTGTATACTAATGGTGCTCAACCAAGAAGGAATGGTCAACTCCGACATCCTTTGAAGCCATGTTCTTTGCAAAAGTTTCAGTGTTTTCTCATGGAGATCTTTCCAAAACTATTGATGGGACTCCCCTTTTACTCTGCCTTTTCAAAACAAACCTGTAGCATTCTCTACTCTTTTGCATCCCCTTGTTTTCTGCTTTCTTTGTTTTGATATGTCTAAGACTCAAACTAAGAATCCTACATCTTGCAAGAAGACAGTGTATGACACATGCCACTGGTGAACATTCCTATTCAATAGGATTGTTGTGGCTGCTAAATTCTTGAGCACAATATTAACAAAAATACCTACCGGAGGAAGATTAAGGATCCAAGAAAAGGCAAACAATATTGCACAGATCGACAGATACGCAAGCCAATATACAAGGAGACTGAGAGTTGTTCGGTGCATCTGTCATGAGGAGGAGATAATCATGAAAGGTCTGCAATTTAGTGAAGCTGACAGGTCTTTTAAAACTTACAACCTCCATGCATTACCCCATGCTTCTCTCTCTCAATCTGCAACATGTCAAAACCTTCCCATGATTCCAACAACATGCTCTTCAAACCTATAGACTCTCTCAGCACCAACAACCAACAAACCCTAAATCCTTGCATGCCACGTGAGTGGTGTTTGACTCTTTCAAAAGGAAAAAGGAAAAACTTTACTCCTTTCTTTCCTTCCATTTCTTTTTTGGTGCTGGAAACTTGTAAAACATTTAATTTCTTCCCTTTTGCTTTATCGTGCTAAACTATAGACCAATGGTAAAAAAATATCAATAGGGGAGAGGACCCAGTACCTGAGCATGTTTCAATAGTTGTGATAGTAGTTGTTTATATAATGCCCAATATTTTTATCAATATTGGACCAATAGTTGTGACTTTAAAGTTGTTAGTGTTGATGATGACTACCCATAATTAAACAAAATGTATTCCTTGTTGATGTTTAGCAGCTTCGGGTTCAATTCTTCCAGCCTCAAATGAAGATATAATTTATTTATATGTGTTAATGGCAACTTTACTTTGGCCGACCTTCCTTGTATCATTCTTCCTTGGCCGACCTTCATTGTAATTTAATTATTATTATTTGTATTTTATTCCTTGATGGCTGACCTAGTCATTTGTAAAGGTGCGACCTATCTAGCAATGTATATATAGAAGGTCACTTTCTTTCATTCAAGTATCAAGAAAAGTCCGATCTCCTTCTCCATTAAGTGCGAGTTCTTCAAGAAGAGTAATGTGAATTCATATAGGAGCAGATTGTGAGTCTATTCAAGTGCAGATTGAAGGGCAGACTATTAGTGTGTGCTACAGCCATTGCTGGTGCTGTTTATTGGCCTTGTGTGTGACCTCATTGTAAAGATACTTGTTGTCATTGCTCATATATATAAGAGTTATATTTGTTGCTGGGTTTTTCTCCCTCAAGAGGAGGGTTTTCCCAGGGTATCTGCTGTGTTATTGTGTGATTTTGAATTAATTTTCTGTGCATTAAATCTGATCATAAAACTAACATTCCTTTGATCTAAAACGCAACCAATCATGTGATTCCACATCAGCGCATAATAAAACATGCTGTGAATGCGCAAGTATTGGTCTCACTTTTTTTTGGGCCTTTTTGGACACCTTGACAAAAAGCATGCTAATGTGGCATCATATTTGATGATGGAAACCTTAGTTATAAGCAGGGGACTTGCCAAGTAAGCTGCTGTAAAAAATTGGGAGTGATTTGAAATTTACACGTAGGATAATTAGAAGCGCAAAGTTAGGGTGCTCAACTACTGGGTCCTCTCCCCTAGCTAGTGAGGTCTAGTAGGCTTGTTTTTGATTGCCATTACGGCATGGTAGTCAAAGCTTGTTCTATTTATTGTCCTATTTTAAGACCTCCAGGGAATACCCCCTAGGTTTTATAGAGCCTAAAGAAGAAGAGGATTTGCCGTAATCCTATTAGTTAGTCCAAAACCACCCCCTTTTTGTGGATGTATTAGTCTCTCTTCTTGAGATACCTTTTTCCTCTTGTTTCCCATTGGCTTTTGATGCTAGAGGAGAGAGCCTGCGTTTTTGGTAGCTAACACACTACAATCCAAATATTATCTGTTCAATATGATCTTGTGGGATTAATATCAAGTAGAGTCTCACTTGCTAGGCACACAACTATGCACAACACATGAAGAGGACTAAAGCCCAAGTTTTACAAATTTTATAAATATTTGGGCTTTAACTTTATAGTTTTAAAATTTAGACTTCATAATATTTCCTTTGTATGCTAGTGGATCCAACTAATTTTGTATATTTTGATCTTGTGGATTATTTTGCTTGAAACTTTGCCACATGGTGTGTAATAACTTTATAAAGTTCCTTGTAACCTTGTTCAATTTTGCTTGAAACTTTGCCACATGGTGTGTAATAACCATATAAAGTTCCTTCTAACCTTGTTTTACTTCAGCACTGACAAAGCTCCTATTTCAATTTTTTCTTTGACCTAGTCTTGTGTCCTGAAATGACAGGAATCTAGGCATTGCTTTCACTCAACTCTCAGAAGTTGACAGGAAATAATTATAGTTTATAGAATCATAAGATACCATTTGAGTATCATGGTCTCAATTAGATTCTATTGGAGGAGGAAAGATTAGATCTACGATTAATAGGCCTATGACAAGGAGGTATAAGGAATAGATTTAACTCTTTTGCAGTCTGTTGTAGATGCATTGATTCTAGAAGTTTGAAATGCCACTACTCTTGGGGAGAATCTAGAAAACAAATAGTAGACATTCAAGGCTGGTCAGGCCCTGTATTTGCAAAGCATA
Source organism: Sequoia sempervirens (assembly GCA_007258455.2). Lineage (NCBI taxonomy): Eukaryota > Viridiplantae > Streptophyta > Pinopsida > Cupressales > Cupressaceae > Sequoia > Sequoia sempervirens. Next base: position 67,239 of record VDFB02341077.1, on the reverse strand, counting down.
ATATTTTCATGTAAGTTGCAGTCGGGATCTGTATGAAAATACTTGTTTGGAAGATCAAGTGATAAATTGTTGTGTATCCAAAAGCTAGTGGATGAAGAAGACACGATAGCTCTGATTTGGTAGAGTGTGTCATTGTCATATGATTCATTTGTCGAATTCTTACACTTGATTGCAGAGAAATAAGCTCTTGATTTTAGAAAGGCATCCACGTTTCACTTGTATGAGGAAAGGACATGGGATAAGGTATAAATATTGACTTCAGAATCTACAGAAAGTGCATTTAGTGCACAAAGCAGAAGTAAAAATAGGAGAACACTAGAAGTTTATAAAATGAGTCAGCAAGAGGCACTAGCACACCTAGACGATCAAGAGGGAATTGCTTTTATTGTAATCAGCCTGGACATTACAGGAAGTGGCATTTAAGAATTAATTTGACCAAAAGAGATCAAAGCATGCAAATGTTGCTGAAAACGAGCATGAATTGAATGAGCTAGAGGTGAAAGATGGATTCACATTTTTTGCATCACATGAACAATCCATGGAGTCGATGATTTGGCACTTTGAATCAGGTGCATCTAGACATTATACTTGTTGCAAAGATTGGTATATATCTTTTCTTGAATATTAGAGTAGATGTGAAGTTCTCACTTTATGGGATGGGTGGACTCATTGTGTTGAAGGGTATGGTAGTGTTGGTTCCATATTGAATAATGTTGTCTATACATTTAAGATAACATGGAAAGATTTTGCTTTCTATTAGTGAAATAACTAAGAATATCTTTCTAACAACTTTCAAGGTACCAAATGCATGGTCAAAGTTCTCTTCATGAGGTGAGTGTAGTTGTTATTGGTGAGAAGGGATTATGCAAGTTTGTTGATCCTAAAATGGTAGTCACATGCACTATGTAATACTCTATCTATTCTACAGTTTATAAAAGGAATCTAACTACTAGCTTTCAGCTGAAATGTAACTAACTTGTTTCATGCTAGGGTTTCCTTTGCAATTTGAACGGAAAATAAAAACAATTTTAAATGATTACATCATATTCAATTTCTCAACTAACTTTTAAAATTTCAGTTTCAGCTGAAAGGAAACAACTAACTGATTTCATATAACTGAAAATACAAAAGAACAATATCTAACTTTTCTTTGCTTCCGTCGAGTAAGAGCAATAAATACAGCTATGGAATAAACATGCTAAATATTTTAGTATTTTAAAGAGAGAGAAAGAGTACAAGAAAATACAGTTTTGAAAGCTTCCTACTGGAATGTTGCACAAAACTCTTTTGTATCCAAGGGAAAAAGAAATATCATCAAGGGCTTTTCCGCCCATCCAAAGACCTACTGGCCTCTCGTGTTTCTTCAACTGAAGAAATTCGTCCCTTCACGAGGGTAATCAACAAGGATCAAAATTATCATCATGCTTCTGAGCCTGGTGTCAAGGACCTATACCACCTAATTGATCCTTCACTATGGGTACCTCCCAACTAGAAAGATCACTCTGACTAGTACTTGATAGTTGACAAATGCTTAATCTAGCATCGTACCTTGGCCAAGGATTTTAACGTTACTGGCACTCCTGTGCCGTCAGCACTCTCACCCTTGCTCGACATGATTACATTTATCTCAAGGTCTAAAATACCATGACTAGTTTGTTTCTCATTTCCTCATAGTTCAAGGTTAAATCTTAACCATAAAGTTTTATACATATAAATGAGACTAAATCGGCATTGAGGATTTTTAAGACTTCAACATTTATACATCCCCTAAAGGACCCGAGTGAGCAAAGGAATTGCACTAGACCAACTTCTAAATTAGAGAGAAGATAAGGAGAAGATGTCAGCTTAATCAGGCAGAATAAGTTTTTCAGGTAATTTTCAAATAGTTCACTCTGTATCCTGATTCAGAAGTATATCAATGACAGAGAAAATTTTGAATGCAAGAAATGCAAAGGTTCAGGTTCTCTTATAGAAAAATCTTTTAATAGGCCAACCCCAGAAGATAATAAAGACCCGATTTCTTTTTACTTTCAGAAAGACGAGTAAGATTAATGAGTTTATTTTTCTATATAGAAGTGCTCAACAAAGATGGATTAATTGTTGCATATACATTAAAGTATTTATACGCTTTAATTGCCTGAAAATGAAGATTCAACAACTCGAAGAGATCCAAACTCTCTTTTCCTGAGATGAATAGGTCTAAGCTACGAAGCCACCGAAAATATGTCTGGCCAAGAGAGATGAAGACGACGAACTCAAGAAATAGGACCACCTCCCGAAAGATTGAAGATACGATTTAATTGCCAGACTCAACCACGTTTGGCTTCAACAAAAGATAACAAAGATCGCCAACTGATAAGAACGTAGACAAGAAAGGAGAAGAGATGGAAATATGGAATGAGTACAGAACTAGCAAAAGCAGGTATGGAGAATGTTTCCCAACAATTAGAAGAAGAGATGGAAATATGGAATGAGTATAGAACTAGCAAAAGTGGGTATGGAGAATGTTTCCCAACAATTAGAAGAAGAGAGAATGGAGCAAGACTAGCTTAATGTCAGTGCTAACAAGAATGTCGATTCCAGAGAATGCACCCAATGCGATTGCCAAGAAGAAAAACGAGAGAACAACTGTGAATGAGAGAAGAATAAATAACTCGAAAGAAAGCCGAAAAACTAAATTATACGGCTCAAACCATCGGCCAAGAAACCCCATCAACTGCCCATGATCTTGGACGTTTCAAACAAGAGAGGGTGGCAAGAAAACGGGAGTTACCACCTCCAAATTCACTGACTCCCAATTTTTGACTTTTAAGCCTTATATTTTATATTTAAATCGATGGCATTAGAATTATAGCTATTATTATTAATTTAATATTTTTTAACCATTTACAATCTCCTATGATATATTCCGAGGATTGGTTCACTCAACTCAAAAGGAGATTATTGGTATATAATTTAAATTGACTTGTTAACAATAATTGAATTAAATTACTTATGGCCAAGGCTATGACTTCGATGCAACTATCTTACACTGACTCAAGGTTTGATGAATAAAATTGATCCTTTGTTAACGGCGACCTCTCCCTGATGATATTTCCCTTTCCCCTCGAGTGTTGATGATCCTGCAACCACTTGACAAAAAGACTAGGGTTAGACCATTCTCGACATATACATACATGTTTAAATATAATCTCATCATCACATACATCTTCACATATAAAAGAAAATCATTCACTTCTACAGTTATGACATATAAAACAATTATTTTATCCTCAATTTCACATTCACATGAAATATAGTTACTTGCAACTAGCATAACGACCATAATTTCATTGCCATAAACATGTTTAAGTTAGAGGGGATGTAACATACTCCTCCCCTTAAGAATCATCATCCCTGATGATTATTTATTTATAAATCCAAGTCTAAAATCATAATTATATAGTCTTAATTATTTTTAAACAAATATGGGAACTTCTGAAGGATTTCATCACAATCCTCCTAGGTGGCATTTTCTTCTGAGTACTGGTCCCACTGGACCTTGCATTGTACCACCTCACGGTTATGTAAGCGCAACTTATGTACCTCAAGCACTCTAAGTGGCTCTATTGTGATCACCCCAGGGTCCTGCACCTGCAAGGAATTCCAGTCAATCATATGATCAAAGTCTGCATAATACTTCTTAAGATAGGAGACATGAAACACATTGTGCAATCTAGTGAGAGCCGAAGGTAGAGCAACTATGTATGCTACTGGATTGATAACTTCTAGAACTTCAAAAGGTCCCACGTATCTTGGGGCTAGCTTAGAAGCTTTCCCAAATTTGATAGAACTTTTATGCGGTTTCACTCGCAAGAGAACTTTCTCTCCCACCACAACTGTCTGGGGGTTCGTTTTGCATCAGCGTAGCTCTTTTGTCGATCATTAGCTTCCTTCAGCCTCTGTCTGATTAACTTTACCTGTTCTTCCATTTCTTGCAGCATTTCAGGTCCTAAAATGATCCCGTCCTCCATCCTATTCCAACTGATAGGAGTTCTACATTTCCTACCATACAGTGCTTCAAAAGGTGCCATTTTAATAGCTGATTGATACGAGTTGTAAGCAAATTCTACCAAGGGTAAGTATTCTTCCCACTTATATTGCTGATCCATACAGTACATTCTAAGCAAGTCTTCTAAAATCTGATTTACCCTTTCCATTTGACCATCTGTTTTAGAATGATAGGCTGTACTAATATTTATTGAGTCCCCAAAGCAGAAAATAGAGTCTGCCAAAACCTAGATGTCATCCTGGCATCTCTGTTAGATATGATCTTTTTCGGTACTTCATGGAGACGAAAATTTTCTTGTACAAACTTTCGTGCAATCACAGATGCCCCATCTATCAAATTCCCCGGTATAAAATGTGCCACTTTAGTGAGTCTATCCACTACTACCAATATAGCATTATGCCTGTTCCTTGTCATTGGTAGACCTTGTACAAAATCCATACTAATGATTTGCCATTCCAGTCTGGTACACTGTGGGGTTGTAGTAATCCTACCGAGTGTTGATGCTCTACCTTGACCTTCTGACATTCGAAACATCTTGCAACAAATTTGGTTGCATCTTGTTTCATCCCCTTCCAAAAATATAACGGTTTAATGTCAGCTAACATTTTGGTTACCCTTGGATGACCCGAGTTAGGTGCGGTGTGTACCTCTTTCCATATCGTTTTCCTTAACTTTGATGAATTTGGAATATACATCATGCCCTTGAATCTCAAAAGTCCATCTACTTCAATCTGAAAACCCTCATATTTAGGTTCTTGAGGGCTTGCCCGAAGAGCTTCATGAGCTTGCAAGTAGAAGTCATCCTCATTTAATTTTTGTAGTACCTGAGCCCTAAAATTTGTGTTGATTGACACCATGGAAGTTATATGCTTCTACCGACTCAATGCATCGGCTACTCTGTTCTCCTTGCCCTTAATGCCTCAAAATCATAATCAGAGATTAACTCCATCCACCTCCTTTGGCGAGAATTTAAATTGGGCTGAGTGAATATTTACTTTAAACCTTGATGATCTGATTCAAGTTCAAAAGTCTTTCCTAACAAGTAATGTTGCCACATTTATAGGGCATGAACAATAGTTGCTAACTCCAGATCGTGAGGTGCATAATTCTTCTCATACTGCTTCAACTTCCGAGATACTTAAGCCACTATCTTCCCATCTTGCATTGATACTCCGCCTAATCCTTCACCAGACGCATCTGTTATGATTACCAAATGACCATTAGGGTCTAGTACTACCAAAATTGGTGCAGTCGTTAATTCTCTTTCAATGTATTAAATGCTTCCTAACATTTCCCTAATCATTCAAATTCTTTTCCTTTTCTTTGTAGAGAGGTAATGGAGTGGGCGATCCTAGAGAAATTTTCTTACAAACCTTCAAGTAATATCCAGCCATTCCCATGAAACTTCTAACCTCATGCACATTTTTGGGTACTGGCCATTCTACTATAGCTTTTAAATTGCGAAATCCACTGCTATTTCTTTAGCTATTATTATATGCTCCAAGTGTTGTACCTCTTTCTGAAAGAAACTGCATTTTGTTAATTTTTCATAAGTTTATGTTCTCTCAATCATTGAAGAACTACCCAAGATGTTGAAGATGCTCCTCCTCGTTTTTGGAATAAATAAGAATGTCACCGAGGAAAATCAACACAATTTTGTCCAACTATCACGGAAAATACTGTTCATTAGATTCAGATGTACATCCTTCTTCGAGAATTTTTGAAGAGTCCTTTATATCTAGGAGTTGGTTTGGAATACATTCCTTAATTTATGAAACTTTTCTTCTCTTAGCCAAGAATTGTGTTGAGTACGTTTGGCATTTACTTAGCTTTTCTATCAGTTAATAGCTTCCACCAATCTTTCCTGATCAGTTTGTTTTGTTTATCCATTACTGACAACATTCCTAGACTAATGCTAATCTTGTCTTCTAGCTTACCTAGCGTACATGAGTTTGGCATCTTTTTTTGTCCAATGTTTCAAATGAACTCGTCTTGATAGCAGAATTATAGAAGTTGTTATAACAAACACCATAAAGGTGGATACTCTTCCCAAGTATAGCAATCAATTACCTTTAACACAGGTTTATCAAGAGAATTTCACCAAAGGTTAACATCAACCTTCACTTTTCTAGCTAAAAGGTTTTCATCAAGTATCAATTTCATTTATCTCATGCATCATTAAAATAAGTTGTTAAGTAATTACAAGAGAAAGGATCAGAATTCCTTTTCCAGTTTAACTGTCCTCCAAGACTCGGCATGCCACTGAAAAGAGGGATTCCCCCTCAGTTGCCATCTGAGCCCTGGTGTGTACCCCCACTTAACCAACTTTGTCGCACTACTAAGGATACCCTCCTACTAAGTACGGCAACTTTGGTTAGCTAAGTGTCTGGAGTACAGTGAACTGACGAGTGCGCGTAGTGGCAACAATACTCACTATGGCCATAGTTTTTATATATAAAGTTCACCACCCTGCTCGACTTGGAGAGACTAATTATCTGGGCTTACTGGACTACCTATCCACCCATATACCATAACACAAGGTTTCTTTCTTTTGTAAAGTTAAGAACATACCAGGTGCATTTTTTACAATTAATTCCTTACAGGATGCATCAAAGGCCCGTTCAGGACATAATAGAGATGAACATTACATCAAACATAGTGAACAACCAAAATATCTTATCTCAATATCAAAATATAAACAGCTTTCAATTTCAGCAATAAATCAAAGGAATGAGCTCATTTCTAACATTAAATCAAATTTTGACCTACTAGCCATAAAATTAACAATCTTCAAAATTTGGTGGCTAGACCATTTCAAAATTAAGAGATTAAACAATGGCATTCCTTGCCAGTATTAAAAGCGATTTTACCAAAATCCAATGAAGTGTCAAAATCCAGAGGAACGCCTTTTATGCACTTTGCAACTTAACTAAGTCACTATCAAGAAGGTAGATTGTTGCACTGCATTCAGGTTTTTCCAAAACTTACAATGGGTTAGAGGTTGTGTTACAAGCGCATCAGCAAATAAATCTCTTAAGACTTCTATCATGCTCAAAAAATTTCCATAATAAAGGTTATAACACATCCACTCCTATTTCCTGGAGTATTTATCATTCATCACTTAGATGACATTATAAGATTGTGCTTTAACAACACACAAAGATTACAACTAGAACACAAGCTTCTCTTCTTCGTTCCGCTTCACAAAACTCTATTCCTTACTTCCCTGAATAGGTTACTTGTTCAAAACATAAACTTAAGATTATATTCACCATTGTAATTTGTATGTTCTAGTTCCTCCACGGGCAAAAATTCGTAGTTCACAACCATTTGGCCAAAATGCCCTTAGAATAACTAATTTCTTCTCCTTACAACTGTTATGATTTATCTTGCGATCTCCAAATGGATTCTTAACAAAAGTTTGAAGAATGATTCTAATCTCGATCTCTATTCATCAAATTATTGCCTGAGATGATCCTCTTTAATTACATCCTCTTCCACACATTACATCTTTTCCAAAAGGTTTCATGATGTATTAAAGATCTCCTATTTGTCCTTACTTATGCTTAATTATTTATATATAGCAATTTGTTTTCTCATGAGTCTTAGTGAACAAAAGTATTTCCAGGTCCTATACCATTTCTCTCTGCATTCCATGCCAAAGTATCACCACTTTTCCTTTATTGATCCTTTAGTTCCACCTGGCTCATTCCAAGCCATCTACAAGTTAGACTAGATTCAGTCTTATCTATGAGTCTTTAATATAATTTCTAGAATTTTTCAACACTCAGTTGATCCTGAATTTCATTGATTACTTTTGGATCTTCCCATCCTTATGTTTTTGAGAAATAAGATTGCTCTTGAACTCCTACTGACACTGCTTAAACCAAGCTCATAGTTTGATTAGCAACTGACCAAAGTTTCACCTTTCTAGTCTAAGTCTCAAAACTCTTCCACTAGGCAACCTTAGCAGAATTGTTTTCCTCTTTAAGTTTTAACTCCTCAGTTGGCTTTCTCTTAGCCATTGACTTTGGGTAAGTGCAGGAAAAACAGTCTTCCCGATAGTTTCCTTGGTTTTTCTCTATGCCTTTCTAGCATCAAACCAGTTTTGAACCTTAGCCAAATTGTTGAATGCTTAACCGTTTTTCTCGTGATGAGCTCATAGGTCCATGTGTTGAACCCGGTTAGCTCTGATACCATATGTAATACTATATCTATTCTACAGTTTATAAAAGGAATCTATCTACTAGCTTTCAGCTGAAATGTAACTAACTTGTTTCATGCTAGGGTTTCCTTTGCAATTTGAACGGAAAAGAAAAACAATTTAAAATAATTACATCATATTCAATTTCTCAACTAACTTTTACAATTTAAAATTTCAGTTTCAGCTGAAAGGAAACAACTAACTGATTTCATATAACTGAAAATACAAAAGAATGATATCTTACTTTTCTTTGCTTTTGTAAAGTAAGAGCAATAAATACAGCTATGGAATAAACATGCTAAATATTTCAGTATTTTAAAGAGAGAGAAAGAGTACAAGAAAATACAGTTTTGAAAGCTTCCTGCTGGAATGCTGCACAGAAATCTTATGTATCCAAGGGAAAAAGAAATATCATCAAGGGCTTTTCAGCCCATCCGAAGACCTACTGGCCTCTCGTGTTTCTTCAACTAAAGAAACTCGTCCCTTCATGAGGGTGATCAACAAGGATCAAAATTATCATCATGCCTCTAAGCCTGGTGTCAAGGACCTATACCACCTGATCGATCCTTCACTATGGGTACCTCCCAACTAGAAAGATCACTCTGACCAAGGGTATATTTGGTACTTGATAGCTGACAAATGCGTAATCTAGCATCGTACCTTGGCCAAGGATTTTAACGTTACTGGCACTCCTGTGCCGTCAGCACTCTCACCCTTGCTCGACGTGATTACATTTATCTCAAGGTCTAAATTACCATGACTGGTTTGTTTATCATTTCCTCATAGTTCAAGGTTAAATCTTAACCATAAAGTTCTATACATATAAATGAGACTAAATCGGCATTCAGGATTTTTAAGACTTCAACATTTATACATCCCCTAAAGGACCCGGGTGAGCAAAGGAATTGCACTAGACCAGCTTCTAAGTTAGAGAGAAGATAAGGAGAAGATTTCGGCTTAATCAGGCAGAATAAGTTTTTCAAGTAATTTTCAAATAGTTCACTCTATATCCTGATTCAAAAGTATATCAATGACAGAGAAAATTTTGAATGCAAGGAAATGTAAAGGTTCAGGTTCTCTTATAGAAAAATCTTTTAACGGGCCAACCCTAGAAGATAATAAAGACCCCATTTCTTTTTACTTTCAGAAAGACGAGTAAGATTAAAGAGTTTACTTTTCTAAACAAAAGTGCTCAACAAAGATGGATTCATCGTTGCATATACATTGAAGTATTTATACACTTTACTTGCCTGAAAATGAAGATTCAACAACTCAGAGAGATCCAAACTCTCTTTTCCTCAAATGAACAGGTCTAAGCTACGAAGCCAAAGGATATATTTCTGACCAAGAGAGATGAAGACGGCGAACTCAAGAAATAGGACCACCTCCCGAAAGATTGAAGACACGATTTAATTGCCAAACTCAACCACATTCGGCTTCAACAAAAGATAACAAAGATCGCTAACTAATAAGGATGCAGACAAGAAAGGAGAAGAGATGGAAATATGGAATGAGTACATAACTAGCAAAAGCGGGAATGGAGAATGTTTCCCAACAATTAGAAGAAGAGAGAATGAGCTGCAGCAGATGAATAATTAGAGAATGGAGCAAGACTAGCTTAATGTCAGTGCTAACAAGAATGTTGATTCCAAAGAATGCACCCAATGCGATTGCCAAGAAGAAAAACGAGAGAACAACTACGAATGAGAGAAGAATAAAGAACTTGAAAGAAATCCGAAAAACTAAATTATACGGCTCAAACCATCGGCCAAGAAACCCCGTCGACTGCCCATGATCTTGGACGTTTCAAACAAGAGAGGGTGGCAAGAAAACGGGAGTTACCACCTCCAAATTCACTGACTCCCAATTTTTGACTTTTAAGCCTTATATTTTATATTTAAATCGATGGCATTAGAATTATAGCTATTATTATTAATTTAATATTTTTTAACCATTTACAATCTCCTATGATATATTCCGAGGATTGGTTCACTCAACTCAAAAGGAGATTATTGGTATATAATTTAAATTGACTTGTTAACAATAATTAAATTAAATTACTTATGGCCAAGGCTATGACTTCGATGCAACTATCTTACACTGACTCCAGGTTTGATGAATAAAATTGATCCTTTGTTAACCACAACTTCTCCCTGATGATATTTCCTTTTCCCCTCGAGTGTTGACGATCCTGCAACCACTTGACAAAAAGACTAGGGTTAGACCATTCTCGACATATATATACATGTTTAAATATAATCTCATCATCACATACATTTTCACATATAAAAGAAAATCATTCACTTTTACAGTTACGACATATAAAACAATTATTTTATCCTCAATTTCACATTCACATGAAAAATAGTTACTTGCAACTAGCATAACGACCATAATTTAATTGCCATAAACATGTTTAAGTTAGAGGGGATGTAACACACTAGTAGTGGTGGAAAATAATAATGCACTAATATTGCTTGTTTGTGGTATTGATTCTGCTGAAAGTGTTTTCTTTTCTTTTAATAATTTAGTGGCTTGAAATTTTGTGATAAATATAATCTTCATGCACAATATTATTGTTGATGTATTAAGTATAAGAACAACTTTATTATTTAAGATACAAAATGGGCCAAGTATCATGTTATCAACCATCTCATTTGCATGCTGTATTGAAATCTAAAAGCTGCTTAGTTCCCATTGAGTTTGGTGTCATTTGGTATTGTCTCAAGATGATAATTACTTGATAATCGGATTCTGCTGTAGGTTGCTTGCAGCAGCCAAAGTATGACTAAAGTGTTAGTTTTAGGATCAGATTTAACAGAAAGCAGAAAATGCAACACATAAGACAAATGAACACAGCAGTTTACCCTGGGAAAACCCTCCTTCTCGAGGGGGGAAAACCCAGCCAAAATATATCTCTTATATATTTAATGAAGAAAGCAGAAATCTGCTTACAACGGGGCCAAACTCTAGGCCAATCTGATGTAATATGATAGCACAGCACCTCTCCTAGATGCGAATACACAATTTCTATGAATTCTCCTTGATATTGATCTGCTCTAAGCAAATGATGATCTGCTGTAGATATGCGAACTCCTTGATAAGTGCGAATTGACTTGAGAATGAATTAATTGATAAAAAAATGGATGATCATCACCTTCTATATATACAATGCAAGGTGACTCTTCACAAGCAAGGCGACTCTTCACTTGGTCGGCCTCTTAAAGAAAATAAAATGTTAATTATAATAAGGCTGACTTGCCTTAACAATTATTTGTTTAATATTTAATATTCTCGAATTAGAGAGAAAGATATCTCCTGCCGCTATTACGTCAACATAAAGCTGGTTTGATTCTCATCATGTTTCGTGGTGAAGATGCCAAGGGAAGGAAGCTGAAAGATCTGCACATGTTTGATATGAAATCCCTGATGTGGCTTCCTCTGCAAACAACGTGAGGATTTTCAACCGATGGTATCAGTACTTATTTAGTGAGATTATTAAGAGCAAACAATTATACAGTTTTCATTCAATCATTAAAAGTTTTATCAAAACTCAAGTACAGCTATTGTGATTTTTATTCTTTTGTGTCTTTTAAACATTTTCCAAAGTTTACAAATTAAAACATTGGTTATTCTTTGAAGCTTTAGCATGTTTTTAAAATACTCACAGGAGTAATGGACCTTCTCTGAGATCAAAGCATGTAGCTGCATTATACAATGATAGATTTTTGCTGGTCTTTGTTGGAGCAGCAAAATCCAAGGCTTTGAATGATCTATTCTCTCTCGATTTTGAAACAGTGCCTGAATGTCGAAAAAATGCTCTTTTGGTGTGATTGTTTTCCCTGAATTATTAGACTTTTTTCCCGTAAAGGTAGATAATAAAATGTTGGATCTTCTCTGATAGGCTCATAGATGTATCCTACAGTTCCTACCTACAGTCACACAAATCTAAAAGAACTGCTCTAAAATCTTGTTATGAGGCAAAACTGTTTGGTAATACTAATAATGGAGCTTCAAATGGAAGATGCTATACCCTGATTATTCATGTTGTTCTTGCTCCCTTTTGTTTCTGATTTCAGATGGGCTGGTCCAAAATTAAAACTCAAGGATCAAGTCCTTCCTCTAGGGCTGGTTGCAGTGCAGTTCTATCTGGCAAGAACTCGTACATCACAGGAGGGAAGGGATGAAAGACATGTAACTGTGAGTATCCCATACTGAGAAAAACATTAGAACATAATTTGATGTAAACATGTCTGACATGTTAGTAAATTTGAAGGTAGCTATGCGTTGCTTATTTGGGAGAATTGATGAAAAAAATTTGAATGGATACATTGAATAAAAAGAGTAGTTGAGCTGCTGCTCAAACATCATTACAAAGCTTCTTGAGATACCCGGAGCTTTGCTCCTTGACAAACACCATTACAACTTACATTCTAACAGTTGCTTGAGCTTCTGCTCGTTGACAAACATACTACCGTTGGGATTAGATTTTCCAACAAAACATGCTGATAAGCAGACAAGGCAACCTGAATCCATTTAACGATTTTACTCAGCCCTAATTTATGTATCCCATCTGCAACTTGTATAAAAACTCTTCTTCCCACGTAAAACAATCATTAAGCCACTCCCCGCTGTGACTACGCCGTTTGAAATCTCTCGACTTATTTGATCCATTAGACTCAAAAACTGCAAAATCAAAATATTTTAATTGAGTCATTTGCACACCTTTCTCAAAGCACAAAAGAACAAATAATTGATGGTATCTTGAAGAAAATGAAATAAAAATGTATGATATTTAATCAAGCATGAATAGAGAAATATAATGTTTTTTACTCCTATTATAACTTCATACTGAAGTACCTTCATTCAAATTGCAAGTTCTTGCACCAGTAAATATCTCATCAGGATCAATATACTGTTGACTTATGATATGTGAAATCAAATTCTCTTTCCTGTAACCAAAAAATGTGTTAGGAAATTATGAAAGTTTAAAGCCTTGCAAACAAAACAACATCTAAAAAGCAACTTATTGTCATCTACCTTGCCCATGGTGGTATGAGTTTCCTTCTAACTTGTGTACAAGATACTTGGAGACTATCTTAATTTGTTAGCTGTCACCATTATATGCAAAATTTGTTGACAGTTCCAATTGATTACTACAGAATTGAATTCATAAGTTGTATCAGTTTACCTTTCTCGCATATGATTGATGGACTTCTTCCATGTGTTTTGCATTCTTTGATGCAAATTTGTTAGACTTAGCATCCTCTATCCGTCGTCTGCGCTCAGCAGCTTCCTTATTTTTCTTTATATGGCGCTGCTTCTTTGCCTCTTCCTCCATTGCCTTCCTCTTAGGCTCATTAGCAAATACCTGAGCTTGGTGCCTCTGTTCTTTTGCTTCCTTCTTTGCACGAAGTTTCTCCTCGAATTCCTTTTGCTGCTTCTTGGCTTCTTCCAATCGCTTCCATTTTTCCTCGCGGTCTTTCCTGTCCATCTCTTCCTTTTTCCTCTTAATTGCTCCAATATCTGCTGTGTTTTTCTTCCGTTCTTCCTCTTTCTGCCTTTTCTCGTTCAATTTTCTCAATTTATCTTGTTCCAGTTTAGTCTTTGATTCGAAAGCTCTTCTCGACTTGAAGTCAACGCCAGACGCAGAATTGCCTGAATTTGCATTATTGCCCAACATTGACTGCCCTTTTGTTTTCTGTGTACCTTTTGCACTAGTTGACATGCTTGACACCTGTGACACAATAGAATAAACGAAATTAGAAACATCATTTGTACCATGAGGAGCCCTGTATAGACAGTCTCCAAGTATCTTGTATACGAGTTAGATTTTTTGTTAGCTGTCACCATGATACATAAAATTATCTAACAGTTCCAATTGATTATTACATGATATAAGTGTTAGTCTATTTTACCCCATTGGTTTAAAATAGCCTTTTAAACAAATTGATCAAAGGTTGTAGTCTGAGTTTGAAATGGATTAAGTATGCTTGGAATACTTCAAAGACAATATTAAAGGTGTTTTGTCTATTTTTAAGGGATAAATCATATCTTTATGTTTGAAGATGAAGATATAGCATTCACATAACTCATTTTCTCATAGGTGGCTTAATTGTCATGAAAGCCTTAATCTCTTTACAAGGTGGAAGATGAATCACATACAAGGCATTTGTTAATGTTGTTGTTAAATCCAAGCTTTCTGACTTACAAAGAAGACAGAGCCAATGACTAAAGGCAAGGTTCATGCAAATGTCTGTGAACATATCACATTAATTCTAATATAAGAGGATCAAAACAGGATGGAAGGACCAACTTCTCTTTGAAGCACTTGGACAGGTAGCATGGAGTAAATGCACAGAGTGACATTGCTGTTTTGGGTGAAAGATAGGGCATATGCACAGGTGCAGATTGACAATAGATGATCACCATTCTTTAGGTTATCAAATTCATTGCAAAATAGGAGCTCATCCCAAAAATGTACGGTGTTCTTGAAAATAAAACAAGGACTGACAATAGAAATTTCTACCAATTCAGACACAACATCCTCTACTGAAAGCAGAAATTATAGAGGAGAGATTAGGAATTTTGTGGGGTAGTGAAAATTGTCTGAGCAAAAGCCACGCTTACAAGCAGGATAAATATTATGGAAGATCTTCAGAGTATGAAAGAAGTGAAGAAAACTCATCAGTTTCTTCTGTCAATATGGAAAACATGGAAAAGCAGTGTTATACTGATTTGGAAGTCACTGAGAGGCAATGAACACATGCAAGTAACTCCAGGTAAGGAAGTGTTGATCTTGAAGGTGAAATTGAATATTGAACATGCACATAATAACCCTATTATGGAGCTGATTTGTGATCTTCTATTTCAATTGAGTGAATTTGTAACTAGTCTTGGTAGTCAAGTGCAAAGAGAAGTTTTGACTCAAATAAATGTACCAAGAAGATTTAAGACAGTAGCATGTTGGAGATTGTTTACCAAGCTCAGACTCTGTTTGAGGATAATATCATGTCAGTTAGATTGGGTCTCTCAAAATAGAGGAATATGGCACATTCACCATCAGGCACTAATATCTCGGTTAAAGTGTTCAAAGCATTCAGAGCTGTTCAGATTCAAAATTTCGGAAAAATAAACATGGAACCTCCTTTTGGTATGAAGGTGATCCGATTCTAGGGCATCGCTTATATAGAGAGTTTTGAAATTGTGGCCAAGGTCAAGGGTTAAGGTCATTCTTCGTTACCAACAGTGATTTGTCAGTAGGGAAACTGTTGCAGTCAATTTTTTATGAGTAACAGGTGGTACCGGTGAAGCTTGTCTCAAGTAGAATCAAGAATGGAGGAAATAAGTAGCCTGAGCTTTTCTAAGTGCAGATTACCTGTGGATTTCTCACGCAAACATTCCAGAGCTGATTGGGAAAAAGCAGGAGTCGCAGGGGATGGTGACTTTTATATTGTGCATTGCATAGGCTTTCACCTTATTCTGTGGACAAAACAATGCTTGACACAACGATGGTCCAAGCTCTTACGAGGCATTCTTCAACGGAAACAGGGTGGTTGATGGCACGACATGTGGCATCATACCGGAACCAAATGGATTGGGGAGAATAATTGACAAGAGCTTATCCCGTAATTGAAGAAGGCTCCTAGCAAGTGTTGAGAAACAAAGTGCTCAGGTGTCTGCATTTGCGCGAATATGGAGGAGATTGGATGACACGCGGCAAGGGTATAGGTTTGTATCGTTCCTGTTGCCGAGTACCTTGTGAGGTGCCGATGGCTTTGATGCAAGTCATAGGCACGACAAAAAGGGGTAAAGGCCATGTAGATAAAGTGGACAAGAAGAAGGGATAGATTAATGCGGCATGGTTATTCAAAAGCACGAGTTTTTGCAGGATTTAAAAATGAAGGAGCTGAAGCTTACGTTTTGCTGATGAAGATTGAGTGTCTTTCTGCAAATGAGTTTCAATATAGTTCACTTTTAAATACTCATGAAGCAAGGGAAACCAGGAGCTAAGAAAACATGCTTAAGGAGTTCCAAATGTCGTGTTTCTTTTGAGAGTTTGAAGATGAAGTTTATCCACGATGGAACAAATCAATGTTCGAGCATAGTAATTGATAGGTAAGGACCACAGAATGTCATGAAAAGTCTTTTGATGAGGACAATTCAGAGCATTATGCAAATGGATTTATTCACAGGAACTTGGAAAAGGCAGACTTTGGATCCTAGATGGTCAAATTAATTAGGACAGTCACAGGGCAAGTGGGAAGGTATTTGAAAGTATAAGTGATAGTAATTGCAAGTTGAAAGACTTGTGTAAGATCACAAGGAGATGAACTTATTTTTGTGGGTCTCAGGAAAAGAGCTTATGTAAGGACTGTGGGCTAGGCTATCCAGGGAAATCTCATGATTTATTTTGTCAAGTTTCAACAATGATGCCAAAATACAGGAAATGAGGTTGGTGTTGTTTCACTGGTTAGAAGATACAGTGAAGTAAAAAAGATTGATGAGGCAGAGAAACAAGCAGCTCAAGAGCATCTTAAATGACATTTGAGCACAATGTCTATCATGTTGCTCAGTAGGTTGGTAATGATACCAAGTGATACAGAAGTAAGATATGATGCACAGGAAAGGTGACATTAAAGGAAGTGTGTATAAAAAATGAAGCACAAGAATAAAGCATGTTCAAGTGAGCAAGCATTTCATTATAAGCATTGACTGAGTAAAGTAATGGCAGTGGTATACTATTCTTGAGTGAGAACAGGTGAAAAGCATCGAGATGATCATTTATAAGGCA
Organism: Sequoia sempervirens; assembly: GCA_007258455.2. Taxonomy (NCBI): domain Eukaryota; kingdom Viridiplantae; phylum Streptophyta; class Pinopsida; order Cupressales; family Cupressaceae; genus Sequoia; species Sequoia sempervirens. Next base: position 50,190 of record VDFB02341077.1, on the reverse strand, counting down.
TTATCTAATGCCTTTTCAAGAGTCATATTTTACAAACTCATCAACACACATGCCCTATTCTTTTGCTGGAGCAGTTTGAAGGAATTATGGTCATCACGAGCAGTTGACAACAGTTTGCAAGTATCTAGGAAATGAAGGAAAGAATATAGGAGTCTTTTTAGCAGTTTTCTAAACAGGTTGAAAAGGTCAAGACCATCTTCCTCAACGCCATCTTTGAGTTTTCAAAGAGTTAAGTAAAAAAGGGACTCTTTCAGCATCAAGAATATATCAGCAAGTCAGCAACTTTCAAGGGAAACCTGCTTTTATTTTCTCACACATGCCCTAAATTTACTGAAGTAGTTAGAGTTAGCAAGGCATAAAGCGTACACCTAGTCTTCTTCAGAGGGGGTTGGAAGACTAAGTATTGTAACTGAAAAAATCAGTTCTTTCTAGTTGAAACAGACCATGTAACTCAGCATAGCAGTTTTTTCAAGCTTTTGGCTATATATTGTAACTCAGAACAGGAGTTCTTTCTAGTCAAATAGCTAGTATTGTAACTAGTTCTTCAAAAGAAAAGCATTTACAAACTTATGCTACTGTAAGACAGAGACTCGTGACATTATGAACCTGATTTTGCAATAAAAGTTGAAGCTATACCTTTCTCCATTTTGTCTCTATATATTGTGTATGGTTTTGGGGCAGTTGATCTTTGTTGTGGACGATGTTTGCCCCTCATATCATCATTTAGCTTTATACTTTTATGTAGAAACAAGTCACATATTTGCAGGTTGCATGTTGTATTTTTACCTTCATACAAAATACTTATGTGAATCTCTGTGAAATTCAGAGCAGCTATTTCTGGATTAGATTGTGTGAGCTTTTTTGGATCGATACCCTTCATGGGATCGATACCCTTCATGGGAGGGAACTATTGATCCAAAAAAGCTCACACAATCTAATCCAGAAATAGCTGCTCTGATTCTTATGGATTGTGGAAATCTAATGACTCTGTGAAATTGTTGATTGTGTATAAAACTATCAGCTTCTTTGTATTAACCTTGTGTTCTTTGAAATAGGTCAAAGTTTTACTCTATCATTGGTGCATCACCACATTTTGATTTTTAGTTATCCCTCTATCCCTTTTCATTCACAAAATTCTAGTAGGATTAGGATTAGTTCTAGTTCTTCAAAGTTAATCATATAGAAAAATCAGACAGAGAACCAGCTCTATAACTGGAGGTTTGGCCTCAAATAGCAGGGTCCCACACCTTGAGGCCATCCCAATGTTTCACTGAATGGTTGAATAAAGTTCAATAAGGGTGCACATTCAGATTGATAACAATAAGTTGTACCAGTTTACCTTTTGGGCCTGAAGTATTGTTCTATTATGCTGATGGACTTCTTTCATTTGTCTTGCACTCTTTGATGCAGGTTTGCTAGACTTAGCATCCTCCATCCGTCGCCTGCGCTCGGTAGCTTCATTCTCTTTCTCTATACAACGCTTCTTCTTTGCTTCTTCCTCCGTTGCCTTCCTCTCAAGTTCCTTCTGCTGCCTCTGGGCTTCCAATCGCTTTTGCTTTTCCTCACGATCTCTCCTGTCCATCTCTTCCTTTTTTCTCTTAATTGCTGCATTTTTCTTCCGTTCATCCTCTTTCTGTTTTTTCTCCTTTAATTTTTTCAATTTCTCTTGATCCAATTTAATCTTCCGTTCCTCCTCTCTCTGTTTTTTATCCTTCAATTTTCTCAATTTATCTTGATCCAATTTAGTCCTTTCTTCGAAAACTCTCCTCAACTTCAAACCAACGCCAGAAATACCTGCCTGCAAAATACTTGCCATATTGATAAAACGGGCCATACTGAAGAAATCTTTTACCAGAAACTCTTAAAAGTGCTATGGGGTTATTGACGCAGAACATTTAAAGGGTGCTATGCCCAGATTTAATACAATTCAAACGGTAAAAGATTTCAGAAATGAAATTTAATACAATTCAGTGCCCAGATTTAATACAATTCAATACTTACATTTTCACGATTTTATACTGCAAATAAATGGCGGCTGCACTCTAGATTTTCTCTTGAAGATTTTGCGATTTCAGAAATGAAAATTCACAGCTGTGTCCGATGGGGTCTGGCGTAAATACCCTCTTTAAAATATGCAAATTCCAATCTTATAAAACTTGATAATCGAGCATTTAAAAATGTCACCGGCGGGGATATCTCCAAATGAGCAAATTTACATCACTATGCTACTACAGTTTGAGAGGCTTTTGAATGCGAGAAGACATCATTCGTTCCAATTGTTGCAAGAGCTAAGGAGGTTGTAGAAAACGTGAATGTAGAGATTTTTGTGATACAAGCTTTTCCAAAATCCTCTCCATCCAAGCCAAAAATAGAATTTTTGCAGCGCAATATAAGATTTTTGTGATACATTATAGTTGGAAATATTTGGATAAAAACGCATGCAAAATGTGAAAGAAATAAAAGATGCAACTGTTAGACGAAATGCCTCAAAGATTTGTAATCAAATTGGTAGCAATGTTCATAGGATATTGCCAAATGGATTTGTTGAAAATGATTTAGAAGCTTTTACAAATTTTGCTAGCATTCTCTTTGGTCCTTGTCAAAATGGGAATTTTGGAAAAAAATTTAAAGAATAATGGAAGCATAGTGTTTAATAAATATTATAGTTGGGAATACACTTTTAATGAGCATATATTGGAAATTTTGAGGGATGGTCAGGGTATGTAAGAGTGTTTGATAAGACCTCTTTGAAGAAATGATACATCATGTGGAAAGAGGAATAGAAATTTTTGAAGATTAATCTTAATTAGCACTTGTATGATAGAAAATTACATGATTTTTTATTTTTAAGGTTCTAAAATTTAATAAAAATCTAAAGCATAATAAAATATGTAATATATATTTTTATTTTAACTATTAAATTTTTGTGTTTTTCAAAACTTTTTAATTTTTAAGATTTAAATGGTCTTATACAATATTTTAATTAGTTAATTTAAAATTTATATTAAAATAGAAATGTAAATTTTATAATTTGGATGTACAATTTCAAAAAATTCAATTATAACTTTAAGTGGAAAAAAGGAATTTAAAATTATGCAATCATTTTTTACAATATTATAAAATTATCATATAATTATACATTTTTGTTTTCTCATTTTTAATTTATTTTTAATTAACTATTGGAAATAATATAATTATAACTTTTTAACACTATTGATTATTTAAAAAATATTTAAAAATTAAATAATTGTATGATACATTCTTAAATGTTGCTCATATTCAAAATACAATGTAAATAATGTTTAAAAAACAATTGTAATCTTCTTAAGAAGGTTTTATTTAAAAGATAATGGAAAAGAAAATCTATGGATAAATCTTCTATATTTGGTTTGTTTTTTTATATAAGTGGCATGGTAAAAAAAAATGGGGTTAACAATATAGAATTTTACTAATAAGACCTTTATCAATAAGGTCTTGGATAAGGGAGGTGCATTGAGAGGAAAGCCAAGTGTGTGAGAGTTTGTGCCTAGGGTTGATTTGACTGCCCGCACAACCGTGGAGGAGGCTTGGCCCTCCTCCACATTGGAAGGTTCCTGGCTAGTGGTATGAGCTCTCCCTCTCCTGTCATTCTTTTCATTCTGCATGCTTCCATGGTCCTACTTGTGTTTTCTTTTGCTTGCTTCTTTTTGGGCTTGCCTGAGCTTGCATGTGTGAGTCGCTGGGGGTGTTGATTTAATAATGGTCGGGGATTTGGAACCCTCAATGGGTTGTTAAATTGCGGTGGTACTGGGTCTCAAGGAGATTCTCAAGCGAAGTCTTTTAGGGATATAATGGCAGGTAACAGGAATTCCATTCCACAAGGGGCCAAGTTTATGTTTGAAGACTCTGAAGATGACAAGGTTGTGGGAGAAGGACCGGGTAAGCACCTCCCATCTTCTCCAAAGAAAGATGTTCTAATTCCAAACGTTGTGTTAGATGATGCAATCCTAAATGAAGACAATAAATTCATTAAATCAGTAAATTTTTTTGCCACTATAGACATTGCTAAAACACCACCAAGGAAATTTATGAATGAGTGGTTACAGAATGTTTGGTAAAAAAAATTAGGGTTTCAATTCTATTTCTATAGAATGGTGCAAAAGGGGATTTTTGTAATATTATTTAACAACCCAAAATCCCAAGAGGAGGTAGTCAAAAACAATTTTGGCAAGTCGGTAAGTCATTGTTTCAAGCTTTGGTTTGGACACCAGATGTTATAAATGAGGAAGTTTTGGCTCTTTCGAAACCTAGATGGATTGTAATTAAGCAGGTTCTACCAAGATTTTGGAATTTCATGCCTCTTCTTCTGGAACCCTATGACAGTATAATTAGGGTTGACAACACCAAATCAACACTCCCACATTCTGATGTTAGGGCATTGGTGTCGATTTACCCAAGGGTTGATATCCTAGATGAATTGGTAATAAAATTTTAAAATGGCACATTTTCATGTGCCCTTGAAACCATATGTAGGTTAAACACCTATTATTTGTGTCGCAGAGAGGGACACATAAGGAGAAACTGCCCACTAATAAAATGATTTTTTTTTGGTAATAACCCAAAGGGGAAAAACACCTCTTCCTCAAATAGAATTTATGAAATTAACTCTACAAATGGAGAAGAAAATTTGGGGAGCGAAATTAACTCATCCCTTGCACCTACAAAGAATTTGAATGTGGCCCCATTGAGCACAAGCATGGTAGAGGTGTCAATAGAGAAATATCAAGTCAAAATTTGGTTGAGTCGGGAGAGGAAAGGGAGTCCAATGGGGCCTCTAGTAAAATTAATAACCAGTTGCAAGCCCTAAATACTACTCTAGAAAACCCTAATGCTCATGAATCTCTAATAAACAAGGGTCTTTACCTAGTGAATGATAATGAAGAAAGGGGAAACATAAGTGGGACCTCGAAAAATGCCCCTTTAATCAATAGCAAAAAAATGCACAACAACTAGCGTTTCAAAAAATCAGGAAAAATGCTCATCAAATTGAATTGGAAAAATTGCATAACATGAATAAAGAGGATACCCCAATCATTGTTCCCCTTGGAATTTCATAAAAGAGACACTCAAAAGAATTGACTAAAGAAGATAATATAGATTTCTATGTGGAGGTTATTGCAGAAACCCCCTCACATGTCAAAAAAATTGGTAAATGAATTTGAGGGGAAAACCCTCTGTCCCACCTCACTCTCGCTTGAGAGAAAGCTAATTGGAAACATGGAAAATTACATCTTGGTCAATCGGCCTTCTAGTGAAGGGGTTAAAGGGGTGCCTACTCCTCCCTCCACTATGTATTTGGTAAGTGGCAATGAGACTATGGATGAAATATTGGTGAATGATCTTAGTAAAAGTGAGTGTTTTGAACCAGATCATGAGTTTGTGTCAATGTTCATGTTTGGTGGAGTGACATCTTCAGATGGGTTAAAGACTACATAGGAGCTAGAGGGACTCTCTACTAAGGATACCACAGATGGGGAGGGGCCCCATGGAAATACCTATGAGGAAGACTAGAAGATATAGGAAAAAGAAGGGGGTGGGACCTACTGGTACAACCTTCAAAGAGTGTCTTTCCCTTGGGAAGGAAAAGAGAAAGAAAAATAGTGGGATTATTCCAATCCCCACTGCCAAAAGAGCAAAAGTAGAAAGCAACCTCCCAAGTGCTTCGATAGTTTTAAAAGCGGCCAAGAGCCCCTCCCCCCTCCTAGATCTAAAATTGAATGGAAATCAACTATCTTTTGTAGAATGTAAAGGGACAGGAAACCCCTGATAGGAAGCATGTGGTAAGTAGATTCCTTAACTAGAAAAAAGAAAAAGATATATTGTTCCTCCAAGAGGTGAAGGTTGTTGGATTTACATTAGAAACCTCCCTCAAACTCATCTGGGGGGATGCATATCAATTTTTCACTAGACATGAAAAGGGAAAGGACGTGCTGCAATTTTTTTGGCTAAGGAGTGGGCTCAGTTTGTTTTGGAGTCTGGTGTCTCCCACTATAACAAAGTAGTGTGGGTCATCCTCAAGAGGGGTGATTCATCTTTCATCATTAGTTCTATTTATGCTCCTAATGAGTACAATGATAGAAGTTGGCTCTGGATTTGTCTCTGTACCCTGCAAGACATCCCCTGGATTCTAGGGGGTGACTTCAACTTTGTTGAAAAGGTGAAGACAAGTGGGGAGGAGTGCCCTTGGATTAGAAGGGTAATGAAAGATTCTTTTGGAAATGATTGAAGGCTAAGCTAAATTTGGTAGATCCAATTGAAGGGAAAAAAGGGAGTGTTCAAGCATTTGGTTCACTTGGTGTAATAGTCAAAAGGGAGGCAGGAGAATCTACAGTAGGTTGGACAGGTTCTATATAAACAAGGACTTCTTCTCTGTTGTGCCTATGAGGGATAGGTGTAAAGTGGAAGTAACCCCCTACACTCTTTTGTATCACCATCCTATTAGGGTGAAGATTAGCCTCAAAGATAGCCAAGTAAAAATAAAAGGCTCTTGTGAAGGTTTTATCCTTAATATTGAGTTGCTAAAAGATAGTGACTGCAAGTGTGCAATTGAGGCCCTAAGGCTGATCAACATTTGGATGCATAAATATTTAAGTGTCATTGACAAAAGGGTCTTGAATGTGAAGGGTTGGAAAACACTCTTCCAAACAATTGGTAGGAAGAGGGCAATGGATAGAAGAAGGGAAGAATGTAATCTTAGGAGAAGCTCCTTGAGGCTGAGTCTAAGTTGCAGGAGAAACCAAGTGATGTCTTCCTAACTGACAGGTTGTGCCTGGAAAAAATGACTTGAGAAGATTGCAGGCCCTCAAAGTCAAAGGTTTAAGGGTAAGATCAAAATTGAATTGGTTGGAGAATGGGGACAATGGGTCCAAATTCTTTTTCAAATTCATCAAGGAAATGGAGATTAAGGAGAAAATTGATCATATATGGGTTGATGGTGTAAGTCTAACAAGCTAGGAGGATATAAGACACCAGTTCTTCCAATTCTACAAGAACTTGTTTACTTCAAAAGGGGGCAAGGAGGGTAGCCTTAGACCTAAATCCCTCATAAAGCAGGATGTTCCAAAGAAAATTAGCTCAGTAGATGCTGGAAACCTTTGCAAGTGCATCTCAAAAGATGAAATGAAGCAATCCATTCTTTCTCTAAAGGATGATAAAACACCCAGGGTAGATGATCTCCTTGTTGAGTTCTATAAAACCTTCATAGACTAGGTGTGTGATGATCTATATAATGTTTACAACGAGGCCTTGGAAAAAGGTTCCATGGTTACGAGCATCAACATAGGGATAATAAAGCTCCTTCCAAAAGATGGGGATTAGTCCTTGGTTAAGAACTAGAGGCCAATAACCCTTCTTAATGTCTCATATAAGATCTTAGCAAAAATTCTACCAAAGAGATTGTCTGGCTTGGTCCCCTCTTTGATTAACAGCTCTCAAACAGGCTTCATAAAGGGTAGGTACATATTGGAAAACCTCATAACCAGTTGGGAAGCTTTGGAGTGGACCAAACAGACAGGGCAGGAAGTTGCAATGATCTTGCTTGCTTTTGAAAAGGATTATGACAAAATTAAATGGTCTTTTATCCTAATGGTCATGGAAGCATTTAGTTTTCTAGGATCATTTTGTGACATGGTCAGAACATTTTTCCAAGATGGAGTTTCCTAGGTTGATGTAAATGGAGTTTTCACTAAGGAATTTAATTTGGAAAGATCCATAAGGAAGGGATGCCCCCTAGCCCCGACCCATTTTGTGATTGTTGTTGATGCACTGCACTACATCCTAAGGGATAATAAGTCCTCTCTAGTAGTAAAAGGAATTATGCTCCCTGACAATAATGAACTCATCAACACATAGTTTGATGATGATACAACCCTGTTGATTCAAATGGAGGAGGGGAACATGGTCAAACTAATGGACAAACTTGACATCTTCTATCAAGCCTCAAGTGCAAAGATTACATTTACAAAATCCTGCATGCTTGGGTGGTCAAACACCCCCCATATTGGCTAGCAAAGTATAACCTCCAATGGGGTGGACCTCACAAGATTGTTAGGTACCTCGGCATCCTATTTGCTATTGAACCCACTTTGAAGGAAATGTGGATTTGGGTAAAAGAAAAGATTGAAAAGAAGTTGGAAAAATGGAACAAACAGTACTTGTCTTTGGCCAGAAGACTTCAAATTTTCTAGAAGATTCTTTCCTCCTATACCATCTACTTTGCTTCAATCTGGTTTTTTAGTTGTTATCAAATTAATGAGGTGCGGAAGAAAATAAGGAAGTTCGTATGGTCAGATGGAAAAGGGAATAGGAAAAGAAACTCTCTTAAATGGGAAATGGTGCACCACTGCCAAGGCAAGAGGTGGACTTGGCCTCAAGTACCTAAGGTTGCTAGGGGTTGCCCTTGCAACTAAATGGATTGTTGGCATCTTGGAAGGGGATGAACCCTAGAAGGTGCTTATCAGGCAAAATATTTTGAGCTCGGTCCCAAAGCATGGAAACTCCTCCCTCTCTATGATATTCTTAGTAGCTCTTACTCTATCTCCCTGACAAGCTCCAATGTGTTCAAGACAATATGTAAGGCATGGGAGATGGTGAAATTGAACTTGTCCAATTTCCACTTCATTAAGGATGGGAATAGAATTATCATGGGGCACAGATTGATCTGGTGGAATCTGAAGCATAAGCAGAAGCCCCTTGCCTTACTACAAGGCTGCTCAGCTAAGGTGTGTGCCCAGAAGGGTATTAAGTGCTTTAATGACTTTCTCAAAGAAGGCCACTTAAAAGGTTGGAATGACCTAAGCACTAAATTTAATCTTCCTCCAAGCAATTGGAGAACTTACACAATATTAAAGGAAGCCTATAAAAGCATACAATTCCTAGTGGAGGATGAAACTGATAGTCTGGAATACCTACAATATAAATGGAAAGATGGCACCCCAATCTAAAAAACTAATGAAAAAACAATATATGAGGCCCTAATCGAACATATTAACATTACTGAGCACATCAATAAAATCTAGAATATTGATCTTAACAATAAGCTGAGGCAAATGATATTTGAAAATATCTAGAAAAAAGAAATTGAGTCAAAAAAGCTTGTTTTAGATGGTTGCTAATACTTCAAAAGCTCCCTTACAAAGTTAAACATGATGACATTAATATTTGTATCCTATGTAGAGTGCCTGAATCTGTTAAACATATTTTCTTTAATTGCATCTTTGGTAAGGAAGTATGGAAACTATTCAATCAAGACATGAACATATGGGGAATTGATAATTCACCAAGTCCTGAAAAAATATTATTTGATACCAAAATGAAGAAAGAATGCTCTATCTTTTGGTTATGTTTCTCTTTAGAAATTATATGGGTGATATGTAAAGGTCGGAATGAAGAACTATTTAATGGGAAAAGGAGAGTGCTTACTATTCTTGTAAAAGACTCATGGTTTACAATGTGGTTGTGCAAGTACATATTACTATTACAATTTCAAAGGAAAAACTTTGGAAGTTCTTGGAGAGGAGGACAATCGACATTGGCATACAAAAGCAAGATATGGGCACATGTGGCAAGAGGGTCATCCTGGTGTTGAGGTCTTCTTAAAGGCTCTTAAATATTTTTAGAAGGAACTCAATGATATGGTGGTATCAGTAGGGGAAGGGCATGGGTCTCTAGTAACAGGTTGGAGGAGATAACTCATACTGATCAAGAAGCAGTAGAGACCCTTGCTAACATGAAGTATGCAGGGAAGGATAGAGGCAGGAGGGGCTAACACGAACTGCAATAGGGCATGCTATAAAAAAGTGGCTAAGAAACAATGTTTCTTGTGGTTTTATGGTTCGAGACTATATACAACAGGTTTCAAATATAATTCTTTTGTTCTCCTATATGTGTTAGCTAATGAATGCATGCAGTATGTTGTTTCGGCTTGTATGGCTCCTTTTGACAGTTTTGGTACCTTTCTACACCTAATATGCAATGCAAATGGCACAGTTTTTGGTTGCAGGTCAAAGATCCAGGTTACAAGTAGTAGTTGAATACTCACAGGCTGAACCTTTTGGTACAAACAGTCCTTTTTGGTTATGCAAGGTGTATATCTTGTAAATTTGTACATTGGCAATGTAAAAGTCTGAAACAATATATAGCTTTATAAAGGAGAAAATTAATGCCTTTAGTATTATAAGGGGGGAGTAAGTACAGTGGTATTGCAACCCATCATCATGTAATGTTGTTGAACAAACTATATCTAATATAAAAAATATAGAATTTTACTTATTATAAAAAATAGAAAGATTTTCTCCACAATATTGACAGATAAAGCAAGTAATAATGAAACCACAATATCTTATTTAAAAAAAAAAATTATATTAGATTTAAGATTCTTTTATCTACTCATTTTTTTAGACCTTTATATTTTTTAGATTGTTGCAGTTTTGACTTAGACCTTTAGATTTTTTAGATTGTTACAGATTTGACTTGATTTTTTGCAAAGCTGTAAGGATCTAAAAAATTGTTGCTTGAAAATATTTTAAATGGTTTAGCAATCATTTGACTGCATGAGAAGATTTGATGGTCAGTTTTGGACTTGCAAGTCCAAAGGAGAAGCCTATCGGTTAATAATTATTAAATTATTATTATTAATTTTAGTTATTATAATAATTATCAATTATTAATAATAAAGTTAACGACTATTCCAATAAGTTAATAATAATAATTAATTTTAAATAATGAATATTATATATATACATTATTGGTTAATAATTATTAAATTATTATTATTAATTTTAGTTATTATAATAATTATCAATTATTAATAATAAAGTTAACGACTATTCCAATAAGTTAATAATAATAATTAATTTTAAATAATGAATATTATATATATACATTATTTATTACTTTATTGTTATTAATAATTTACTAATAATATCCCTAATAAGTTAGATAAATTATTAATGATAATAATTAATAGCTAGGAATAAGGTAAACTTGTTATTTCTTTTTAGATTGCGGGAATTTACGTGACTGGTGGTGTTGGCGCGACACGCCCTCCAGTACCACAGGGACGATGGGGAGACTAGACCTCGTGACCTCTTTCCTACAATAGGATGCTTTAGCCAATCGAGCTAGGCCCACCACCCTAGTAAACTTGTTATTATCATTAACTATAATAATAACTTATTATAATTATTAGGTTATACTTAATTCAAAATTTTAATAATAATTAACTATAAAAAGTTATTATTAGTTTTTTAACTATAATTGAATATAATAATTAATTATAATAATAACTATAACTATAAAATTATGAAAAAATATTAAATATCGAGAAATAAAAGAGGAAGAGGCTCTAGCATGACATTCGAAGGCTACTAGGGTTCTTAAGGTGGTCAGGAACACTTCTCGAGGCATGGGAAGGCCCACCTCCTCCGCACAGGTTTGCAAGTGGTAATACCCTCCTGTACCTTACTCTTTATCCTCATTAATTGTTTTTTCCTATGTTCCCATGGTGTGTCTTTTCGTCTATGTTGGTTCTTTCCCTCGCATGCATATCGGGTTACTTTGGCTTTGGCTTGGCTCTTAGTTTTGTTTTGATTTAAAAAAATTTATGGAGTGGGGTACGAAACCCCCCGACCCCCCTCTTAATACTGATGGCTCTAACATTAACCAAAGCACTCGAGTGAAAATGTTCAAAGAAGCAATTACATATCACCGTTTCTTGGCTCTGGAAGGCACAAGGTTTGTAGTGGAAGAACTTAGTAGTGAGGATGACAGAGGGGGAGGTAAGTTACCCTTCGAATGCCCTAATGATTTTTACTTGCTTCCAAATTCTGAGATGAAAGAAACTATTAGTAAGGAAATAAGTAGATTGAAAGATACTGCTATTTTCTTGGTGGCAGTTGATGTCAATAAGTTATCATCTAGGAGGTTTATTGACTCTTGGTTTGTTAATATTTGGCTAAATAAATTTGGTATTCAAATTTCTTATTGTAGAATGTTGTAGAAAGGTTTATTTGTAATTTTCCTTAAGAGTTGTGAGATGCAAGAGAAAACCCTTACCAAGCCCTATTGGAACATAGGGGGTTGCGCTTTTCATGCCTTTGTGTGGTCTACTTCAGCTATTGCTGAAGAGATCACTGTGCTTTCTTTCCCTAGGTGGGTTATTGTTAAGAATTTTCCTCCAAAATTTTGGAGGATCCTCTCGCAGGTTCTAGAGTCAGTTGGCAAGGTCATAAAGGTGGACGAAACCAAAGTTGTTTTGCCTAACTTGGATTCTAGGGATTTGGTCTCCCTTAACTCGAGTGTGGAAATACCCAAAATTCCTAAAAAATAGTGTAGGATTTTGGGGTTACGTCTTGCCCCCTAGAAATCTTGGGTGAAATAAGCACCTATTTTTTATGTCAAAAGGAAGGACATTTAAGAAAAAATTGTCCCATCCTCCAAAGAAATAAGGTGTCGAGGGATACTTGGCCACCATAAAGCTCTTACCTCTCTAATGCCTTAAATGCTACAACTTATATGGCATAGAGTATGGAGGAAATGATCGAAGGCCACACCCATACATAATCTGGCAGCATAGAGGGAATTCTCCCAGAGGTTGGTAACAACTCTAAATAGGTTACCGAGGGGGTTAAGGAAATATTGCCCCCAAATAGGGGCATTGAATTTGTCCTTCCCACCTCTAGAAAGCCAATGTTTTTTTCTCATGGGAACTCCTTCACTATCCTTGACAATGGGGAGAGTCTTGTGGATCCAATTGAAACAAAGTCCACACACCCTCCCCCTAGGCCTCTTTCAACCCAAAATTTCACCAGAGACGCGCTGCTCCTCGAGCAACTAAATACCCAACAACTCACAATGCGAAATTAAAATAGTGTATCAATGAGAAGTTTGGGAAACTTGTAATTGATCCCAAACCCTCATATTTTCAGATCAATAATGGTGCTAATCAATTTATTTCTAAACTCATGCCCTTGAAAAATGATGTGGCTAGGGGTATTGGTGTGGGCAAGGACCTTAGGGTCCCTTCACCGGAGTCAATGGAGGACTCTAACACCAACCCAAACACGGAACCTATGACCACTAAAGCAGTAAACTCAAAAGAGGGCACATTTGATGCAGACAATAGTCTCCTTACCTTTGAGGGGGTTTTGGAAAATCAAACTGCTTTTCCTGAACTTGGTGGTGACATTTGCTTCTCTATGCAATGTGAGGAATCATTTGCACCGGTGGATGGCCCCCTTGATGCCCTTGGACACCCCTGTAACGCCAACCACACCCAAGCGTTAGATAGCACAATAAATCTGCCTAATACACTAACCAAGAAGGCTGGCACCAATGTCACAAAAATGGATGTACCCTCACAGTTAGAAAATGAGGGGATGGAAAAGCATCCCAACCTTCCAATTGAGATTAACCAATCCAAAGAGACTAAAGCTACCAACCCCATCTAGGAGTCTGGAAATAATAGGGAGTAGGATTAATGAGAATGTCACACATGGACACTTGGACCAAACCTTAAAGCCCAAGGTTGGCCCTAGAAGGCCAAGAAAGAATAGGGTTTTGATGTAAATGGTAAAGGTTTAGGGAACTCTAAGCACAAAAGGAAGAATAATAGCATGGTAATTCAATCCCCCGTAGCTAAAAATCTTGAGGTGGAAGAAAGGCTACCTAAATGTTTTGAACAGTTCTTATAGGAACAAAGTGACAATCCTATGACTAGGGATGATGAAGCTTAATTGTATATCTTGGAATGTTTGGGGACTTGAGTCTCTAGACATAAAATACATCATTAGAAGGTTTATAAACCTTGGAAAAATGAAGGAATTTTCCCTTCTACAAGAAACCAAAGCGGTTGGATTCACCCTGGAATCAAGTCTCAGGTTTATTTGGAATGGGGCTTCATTCTTCTCCATGGCTCATGAGCGGAGTCGAGGGGGAGCCTCTATCCTGGTGTCTAAGCAATGGTTGCAGTGGGTCACTAGTAGTGGCAATTACCCTTGCAACTGGGTGGTCGGGGTTACCCTGAAGAAGGATGACCTTTAGTTTGGGGTCTACTTAGTTTAAGCCCCAAACAATTACAGGGACAAAATTTTGTTGTGGCAATGGTTAGTTTCTCTCCTGGAGATCCCTTGGATTCTGGGAGGGCATTTCAATATGATTGAGCAGGTGGAGGACAAGTGGGGGGGGATTGACATGGTCTAGAAGGGTAATGAAAAACATTTCTACTTAAGGCTGAAACACAAACTCAATCTAGTTGATCCCATGGAAAAGGGTAAGAAAGAATGCAAAGGGATTTGGTTTACATGGTGTAATGCTCAAAAAGGGGGCAACATAATCTACTGTAGGCTAGAAATATTTTATGCAACACAAGGACTTCTTTAAATTTACATCAAATGAAAAGGGTGTTAGAGGAGTGTCTATCCTTATACTCTTTTTGACCACCATCCTATTAAGGCCAATATAGTAGCTTGCCAAGGTAACTCCAAGCAAAGAACAAGGAAGTCCATATTCTTCCTCAATACTCTTCTACTAAAAAATATCGATTGTTGTGATGCTATTGTGTCTATCAGGGAAATTAATAAGTGGCTTCTAAAAGACTCCACAACCATTGAAAGATGGAACTCCAATGTGGAGGCTTGGAGGAAGCTCTTCCAGACTGTTGGAAATTTTTTTGCGCTTGATGCTAGGAGAGAGTAAAATGAGCATTGAGAGATTTTGTTTGAGGAATAATCCAAAATTCAGCAACACCCAAATGATGTTAAATTAGGTGAGGAGTTATCATTGGCAAAGGATAGTCTAAGAAAATTCCAACCCCGCAAAGTCAATGGGCTTAAAATGAAAGCCTAGCTAAACTGGTTAAAGGTTGGGGATAGGGGCTCGAAGTTCTTCAATTACCTAAGAGAAAAGAAGGCTAATGAACAAATTGACTAGATTTGGGATGGGGAGAAAATTCTTTCCTCTTAGGAGGAAATTATAAAATAGTTCTACTCCTTCTTTAAGGGGTTATTCTCTTCAGAAGGAGAAAATGAAAACTCTTTATCTACGAGAAGTACTATAGAAAAACTCATCTCTAGGAAAATTTTAGTGGATGATGCAAATAAGCTCTCGACTAGGCTAACCAGGGAAGAAATTCAGAGAGCAATAGCCTCCATGAACAATGAAAATTCCTCGGGATGTGATGGTTTACCTATTGAATTCTATAAGTGTTTCTCTGATTAGGTGAGCAAGGATATACTACAGGTCTATGAGGAAGCTCCAAGTAATGGCTCATTAGGAAGCTCCATCAACAAAGGTATTATCAAGCTCCTTCCAAAAGGTGGGGACAAGAATCTGGTCAAAAGCTAGAGACCTATCACTCTATTGAATGTTCATAGAAGATATTGAAAAAGGTTTTAGCTCTAAGGTTGGTCAACATCCTCCCAAAATTCATCAGCTCTACCCAAACCAAATTTATAAAAGGAAGATATATCTTAGAGAATTTGTTAACAAGCTAGGAAGCTATGGAGTGGGATAAGATTTATGGACAAAATGTGGCAATGCTATTGCTGGATTTTGAAAAGGCCTATGACAGGGTGGAGTGGCAATTTTCAAGATCAATTCTCAGAGATTTTGGCTTTCCCAGTGAATTTTACAAAATGGTGGACACACTCCTAAGGGATGCATCTACCCAAGTCAATGTGAACAGATCACTTTTTGAGGAAGTAAAACTAGAGAGATCTATCTGAAAATGATTTCCCTTAGCTCACCAGCTCTCTTTGTCATTGTGTCAGATGCACTATTCTATCTGTTAAGGGACCACTCTTTCTCACCTAAGATTTAAGTTATTAAACTCCTTGACAACAATGAAATGATCAATTTTCATCTTGCTAATAAAACCTCCCTCTTTATTGAATTGCTTAGAGACAACATGGATTCATTGATGAGGAAACTCGAGCTATTCTCCCAAGCTTTTGGGGAAAAAGTTGCTAATTCCAAATCCATTATGCTGGGTTGGAAAGATGCCCCACCTGATTGGATGAAGGATTATGGATTCCAATGGAGTGGGCCAAACATGCAAGTAAGATATTTAGGAATACCCTTCGTTGTAAGTCCAAACCTAAAAGAAATGTGGAATTGGATCAACACAAAAATTGAAAAGAAATTGGAGAGATGGAATAGGTAGTATCTTTCATTGGTAGGTAGACAACATGTGTTTCAAAAAGTGTTATCCTCCTATGTTGAAGCATATATTCTGCTTCAGTCTAATTTTTCTGCAATTATCAAATAAATGAAATTCAAAAAAGAATAAGGGACTTCCTTTGGTCTGATGGAAAAGTACTATTGTATTTGACTCCAAATTCCAACAAATGTTGACATTTCAAAAAACTATTGCCGGTATACCAACAAAACACTCATATAAATTTTGTCGCTAGTTTTTCGTTGCTTTCACGACCAACTTTTATACTTCAAAACCACGACCTAGCATCATTGATCATCGCCACGGAAAATGGAATTGGTGTTCGTCAGAAAATTGACACAAACTTCGTTGCAATTTTGACGAACAATCACCAAACGTTCGTTGCATGTATAGCAACTTTGTTGAAGGTTTTAGTAGTTTGTTGGTTTACGTGCGCCAAAATTGCGATGAAAATATCACCGCATGTATAGCAACTTCGTTAGAGGTTTTATTGTTTCGTCAGTTTAGGTTCGTCAAAATTGCGACGAAACTTGCAGTTTTTTTTTTAAATTATTCATTCAAATGTATGCTATTACATACATTTGAACAAATTTTATTATTGATGTGGGTGAGTTTGTTGATTGGAGCCTTGTGGCTATGTTTATTTACCGTGCTGGAGTCACGAATGACAAAAGCTGTTAAACCAACAACTGATGATCCTTTCCCAGAAGTGTAGACAACTATTGGAGTTGTCTTCTCAACAAACTTAAGGAATTGAAAATAACATAATAAACAACAGAGTACATCAAAGGACAAAATCAGCATGCACCCCACAACATTGAAGCATGTCAATCATTTTAAATTGAAGCCTACATAATATTCTACAAATTTTGGCTACGATTAGCTTTAAGCATGCTTGTGCATCTTAATAATCCATAAAGAACTCAACTGAGGCAAAAAAAACCTACAAATTGGTAGTTGATGGATCACCCAGTAGAAAAACATCGATATCTCCTCTTAATCTAACTCCATCTAGTAATCTTTGCAACAAAACAATACTAAACATTTAAATTGCAGATGTTAAAAAAACATAGTTACAACATTAGCGTTTTAAGTATTGCAATAACATACCTTCCTTGATCCTCCAAAGAGAAGACAGGCCACAACTTTCTTAACATCAGGATGACCAAATATAGACGGTGCAATCATGGAACATACCTTTGTGTATGCATCAGGTCTCTGAGAAAACTCTTTGAACTCCATTTCCTAAGGAACCATGTAATAGAGAATTAGCCAAGGGAAGCTCACAGGAGTTTAATTTATCAAATAAAGATTAGAATGCAGGCTCTTACTTCATCTACAGTAAAGGAAGTGGGGCCCCTGGTGTTAGCCTCAGTGGGTTGTTCAATACCCACAACTCTGACATATGGCTTCCTAACAACTACTGCTCCTTTTTGTCTATGGAGATTAAATTTCCAATCCAAATCAAACTAGTTTAAGATACAACACATAGGATGATATAACTTATAATCTAAATGTCATATAAATACTTATGTAGAAGAATTGTTTCCTTGGAAAATACTGTATATACCCATTACAGTAACTCTTGTCCCAGGTACTATTGACTGTACCAGATTGTGATCAATTGTAAGCAACATGTTCCTAGGAAACTCTCTTGTGGGCACATCCTTCACAGAGGAAAATATCAAGTATTGTGTCAAGAAGAATTTTTTTTAAAAGTTGTAATATTTTACACTAATTTACTAGGAACCAACATCCTACGAGAAAATACTTCACAGACAATGATTGAATACAACTTCATACGTTGACACACAATTTTACTTCTCAAATATTTTGTTACATTGCATCTACTGATGAAAAGTTATCTTTATATTCACATTGAAATTATTTTGGTTAAAAACAAAAGACCATAGATCTTCATATTGGTTAAAACATAAAAGATTATATTTTTTTTCTTTTGGTTAGAAGTTAAAACCAAAATCTTTTATCACAATCTCATCAACACCCCTCATAATCTTGTAGTTGCAAATGAAAATATGCAATAACCATGTTTGGGAGTCCAACAAAAAGAAATAAACCCAACATAATGAAAGGATTTCTAGCACTCCATTTGATGTACTTCTAATAACTAGTTTGAACAATTTTTCTAACCAAGATTTCATGCCAATGTACCTACAATTCAAATGACAAATTTCTTCAACTTCATTGATTGTGAGGAATGGATTTTCCATCATTTTGATTGTTCCCAAAGAAAATTTCAAGGCAAGAGGATGAGATTCTAAGTGGAAAAGAAATGGTTTTTAATTTGACTCGAATCTATATTGGTGCAATAATTAAGCTCCACCAACTATTCAACAAATAGCTCATTTAAAATTAATTGATACAAAGTATAACTAGCCATTCATATCCTCTAACAAAACCACAACAATCTACTAACCTCAAAGAAACCATTTGCTATCTTATCAATGCCACAACAAACTAACCTTCATATCTAACTACCTACTAGTGGGCTACTAGTTTATTCACAATTAACCAATAATAATTACAACTAACCACAATTAGCCTCTAACACAAAACCACAATAATATGTTAACCACAAACTAGCCTCCATTTTTAATTAGTACTGAGCTCCTAGCCACCAAACTAATCACAATAGCTTGCCAACCCACTACTTGGAAACAACTGCCAAATTTTAATGAAACCCCAAAATAACTAACTACAGTAGCTTGTTAACCAATTCCTTACTAACCTCTACTATATACTAGTGAAACCACAACAATAATTAACTAACTCATGACTTTTGATAAAGTGTCCTTTTTACTTTTTCCCCAACAAAACCCTATATTCATGTCACAAATTGGATGTTTTGTCACCTCTGATTGGTTATGAATCACTTCCTCAATTAATTGGAGTTGGTTTGTTATAAATTTTCATTATTGTGGATCCACAACTTCCAAATTTCATACTCACTTTGATTATTGCTCAATTGATTGGAGTTGGTTTGTTATAAATTTTCATTATTCTAGGATCCACAACTTCCAAATTTCATACTCACTTTGATTATTGCTGCTATTTTACTTGCTTTGTTTGCTGGTACTTATGATAAAGCCGAAGTTTCCACTATTGTTGCATGCAGCTTTTATCAACCCCTTTGATTGGTCTTTTTGGAAATTTTAATATTTTAAAATTGACATTTATTTGTTGATTTTTTTTCTCTTCACATGTACAACTCAAGCAAGGTTATTTGTTATTTTCTTGCAAACTTCCTTCTCACCTTCAATAATTTTGATGGAAACTGGCCAACTAAAATTCAAGCATCAACATCATAAAACCCATCTACATGCATTCAATTAGTTACAAGGCATGATGGGAGCAAGTTCATTGATGCCTTAGCAAACTTTGATGCAAAAATATACAATTGAATCCAAAAGCACTCTCTACTAACTTAATGGACCATGGACAACTCATGCCTACTACAAAATTATAGACTAAAATTTTGATCATATAATTTTTAGTATGACCTTGCAAATGATGGATGGGATGAAAGAACAAGGTGTCACAAGAATGTTAATCATGAGTTTTAGGTTGTTTGATGTCCTTTAAGAAGTCAATTCATTGCTTAGGGAAGAGGCTTGCATTATACCAACAAGAAAAGCTAATCTTACATTAAACTTGATTTGTCCCTAACATAATTTGTATGTTAAATTTCTTAGAAGCTACAATGAAATAATTAGTTACAATTCTAGAAATCTTTCCATTAGTTGGCTTTGGGACTTACATGCAATGGAGTATTAAAAATCTTTTAGTATATGAGACAATGGGCCTACATTGTATATTTGTTATCATTTAACTTGCTTAATATCCTAGTAAGAAAACAATGAAGGAGGCTCTGTATTATGGAGACAAGATAGCACCTGTATCTAATAACAAAAATGACAAGATGAAGAATAGCAATGCATATGAAAGTTGTCCTGACATAGAATGTTTTTAAAGAAACCCAATCTTGTGAAAGATCTTTTCCTTTGATGCGGGCTATGGAGAATTGAATGGCAAATGTTGTACAAAGTTCTGCATGCAAGTCCCATTGTTACACTGAAGTTCACAAAAAACATCCATAACAAGAGTAGAGTACAATGTTCACCTACCTAAGTATAGAGTGCCTCTGACATCATTGCTTTGCTTAGCGTTGGTCAGAAAATACAACACACATAACATGACCATGTAGAAAAAGATGGTCTTCACAGCTCGAGACTCAAGTAAGATAGCATTTTGTAAAGAAAATAACTTATCAAGAGCTACCAACATGGTGCTTTGTTTTGATTCAAATGCTTCCTACAATTAAAAGTAAATGGTTTTTAAAGGGGATATCCAAATGTAAATCCTAGGAGACATTATAAAATGTTGAAACTAAATAAAATATCACATACAATAGTTGAAACTAGATTCAGGTTCCTAGTGATTTTGATGAAGATATAGCACTCTGTCATGGCATCTAGAACCAGAAGTTTTCCTAATAACTTAATAAATAGGAAATAAAATTACTTACATCACCTTAAAAACTTATAAGAACAAAGAGAAGAAATGGAACCTGAGCTACCAAAATTGTAGAGGAACTATGTGCAAGGCGCTTGTGATTTTGCTGAAGTTCCTCTTGGTATAAACTGAATTCAATTTGTTGTTGTCGAGCACCATCAACAAGTTGTTGTAATGATGCCCCGCAATTTCAATTATGAAAATGTATCAAGTTAATTTTGATTGATACAAAAAATAAATTAATTCTCACAATGCATAATATACAAATCAAGTAACATTGTCTTTTGTTTACTACTGACACACTATGATTGAATTCATTATTGTTTACACCATATGAAAGATTGATTTTAAATCAACATAATTCTTCACTTGTAATATTATGCAACTATTCTTTCATGTAGAAACAAATAAGAAAAGAAAAGAAATTCACCTGCTTTCTTTGAATGCTTCAGCTTGATGTTGAGTGAGAGTATCAAGACCTTGTAATGCAAGACTTTGTCCACTCAGTAATTGTTTCTGTTGATCTAATGAGAGAGTCACTACATTGTCAATGTCATCTACTTTACTTTGAAGGCTATCTAATTGGGAGGACATAGTACCAGCCACTTCAGTTATTTCCATTTGGGTTTGTTGTGTTAATTTTTGAAGAAACCATATGCCTTCCCCTAAGCTTGTTTAGGAATTTTCTAGATTAGCCATGCTAGAATCCATGGTTTTCTACATATATAACTATTGTTCTTGTAACTTGGATTGAGTATCAGTTATGTGATGAGATTGCTTGAAAATGGCATTGGACTTCTCTAAGAAATTTGTGATTTTATCTTCTGCAGTTTTTTATTTCTCTACCAGCACCACTGCTTGGGACTCGATAGTGATGAGTGAATCATAGATTTGACCAGAAGACTCTAAAAAAGTATCCAACTGTTCTTCTATTTTCTATTCATTTTTGACCCCCCTCCCTATTCATTCATGCATTCAATCCATCATAGCATTCAAGCATTCTAACATCTTTAATCATTCAATCAAGCATTCAAGCATCTTGGAGCAACATATCTTCAAACTTCAACTTCAAAGGGTTTGGTGAGTTTATGACATTGCATGTTATTTGTTCATCATTCTCTCTTTATTTTATTTCATTTTTAAGGGTTTGATTACCAAACTGGGGTTCCGCTATACTCTAACCCTTAACGCTTTTTCCCCTCTTTCCATGTGTGTTTTGTAGGTCTTGTATGTCAATTTTTCAAAGAGATAGGTCCTAAAAAACAAAACCCTATTTGAAGCTTGGAGAACACTTTCTCGTCATATTTTCCAGATTTAGATCTGGCAACCTATAAGGCAGAAAAGTGTAGATCGGGACCCCTAGAGTTGACCCTTGACTTTTCAGAAATCTGCAGGTGGACTAATTCACCATTTGTGGTGAATGAGTCCCATTACCAGGCTGAAAAAATTGTTTTATGAAGTTTTATGTTCCCGGTATCCCGAAACTTGTTTCAACAGTTTTCACCAGGAACATGACTAATTCGCCATTTGTGGCGAATGAGTCCCAGTGGGATTCAACAGTAAACTCTGTAGCACTCGAGAACCTCTCTACATCAGCTTTCAACCTCCAAGTGCACCTCATTTAGTTTCATTAAGTTTTGTTATTTTTTGTTTATGTTTTTAGTTCTTTTTTCATATCACAGTGTGTTTTCAAACACTTTGCATTTCTTAGTTTTGCATACAAAATCAATCTATTTTATCAGTCCTTTGCATTTAGATAATCTCATCTAGGTATACTTCATTCATTTTACATTAATCTTGAGTGTGAACATAGTCGGTTTGTACCCTATTCCTTCCCTTTTAGGTGAAAGACCCTAGAAGTGAAAGAGAACATTAGGGTACCAAAAACCTGTGTTTACATAGGGTTATAATTCAATTAAGGTTAGGGTTAGGGTTAAGTTAGGATTAGAGTTCAATTAGGATTTTTGTTATGGTTAGGGTTAGGGTATGATTACACTTAAGGTTAGGGTTCAATTAGACTTAGGGTTAGGGATAAAGTTGGGGTTAAGGTTCAATTAGGGTTATGATTATGGTAGAGTTAGCATTTAATGGTCATGGTTAAGATTAAGGTTAGTTATAGGGTTCAATCAAGATTAGTGTTCAATCAAAGTTAGGATTAGGTTTGAATTGGGGTTAAATTTTAATTAGGGTTGGAGTTAGGGTTGATGTTAGGGTTAGGGTTAGGGTTTTACAATTTAAACATTGGTATTGATGTTAAGGTTAGGGTTGGAGTTTGGTTTAGGGTTGGGATTAGGGTAGGGTTAAATTAGGGTTAAGGTTAAGGTTAGGATTATCAGATAAAGCTCAGGGTCAAGGTTAAGGTTAGAGTTGGGTTAGGGTGAGGGTTCATTTAAAATCTAAGCCAAGTTGAGCTCTAACCCTAACTCTAACCCTATTTTATAATTATAATTATATATAAATTAAGGTTAGGACTAAATTAAAATTATGATTCAATTAAACCTTAAGGTTAGGTTTAGCATTCAATTAGGGCTGGGTTTGATGAAAGTTCAATTATGTTTAGGGTTAGTATTAATGTTAATTTAGGGTTAGGGATCAATTATGATTAGGGTTTAATTAGGGTAAGATTATGGTTAGGGATACAATTCAATTAGGTTAGGATTTAATGAGGCTTACAATTACTGTTAGGGTTAGCATTCAATTATAGTTAGGATTTAATTAGGTTTCAATTAGGTTTAGGGTTAGCATTAGGGTTATCTAATAGAGATTAAGATTAGGGTTAGGTTTGGGGTTCAAATAATATAGGGTTAGGCTTAGGCTTCAATTAGGGTAAGGTTTAGTGTTTAAATAGGCTTAGGGTATAATTAGGGTTAAACTAGGGTTTGTGTTTTAAGATAAAACTTCGTGTTTTTGTTAAGTTTGGGGTTCAAATAAGATTATGGTTAGGGTTAGGATTCTAATTCAATTAGGATAAGAGTTAGTGTTTAATTAGGGTTAGGGTTCAATTAGGGTAAGGGTTAGTGTTTTGTTAGGGTTTGGGTTCAACTAGGTTTAAGGTTGGGGTTATAGTTCAATTAGGGTAAGGATTATGGTCGTGTTGGGCTAGGATTTTTAATTAGGGTTAGGGTTCAATTAGAGTAAGGGTTGGAATTAGGATTATCATTTAATTGGGGTTAAATTTCATTTAGAGTTAGGGTTAATATTAGGTTAGGGTAAATAATTAACATTATTTGGGTTCAATTAAGGTTAAAGTTACAGTTAGGGGTCTCTGATAAAGCTTGAATTAGGGTTAGTTTTAGGGTTTAAATAGGATTAACTTTAAGGTTCAATCAGGGTTAGGGTTATGGTTCAATATAAGTAAGGGTTACTATTCAATTAAGGTGAAGGTTAAGTGTTAGGGTCCAATTAGGTTATATTTCAATTATAGTCAGTGTTCAATTAAGGTTAGGTATAGGGTTCAATTGGGTTACTATTATGTTAGGGTTAGGGTTAAATTAGGAGTAAGGTTCAATTAAGCTTATAATTTGATTAGAGCTAGGGTTTAATTAGGGTAAATTTTAACATTAGGGTTATGATTCAATTAGGTTTATAATTTTAAAAGGGTAAGGGTTCAATTAGGTTAGGGTTAGGGTTAGGGTTCTATGATAAAGCTTAGGGTTAGGTTTAGGTTTTGGGTTTAAATATGGTTACAATAAGGGTTAGGGTTATATTCAATAATGTTTTAATTAGGGTTAATTTTAAGGTCAGGGTTAAAATAGGGTTAGGATCAAGGTTTAATTAGAGTCAATAATCAATTAGGGTGTAGGGTTAGCATTATGGTTCAATTAGGGTGTAATTAGGGTTAGGGTTCAATTATAGTTAGGGATTAATTATCATTATGGTTAACATTAGGTTGTGGGTTAAATCGAGGTTTTAGGATAAAGCTTGAGGTTATGGTTTTCATTTGAGATATTGATGTCATTAGGGTTCAAGGGTAAATCTTGGGGTTACAATTACAACTAGGTTTAGAGTTAGGATGAAGGTTATGGTTTGTGTTAGAATTAGCATTTGCATTAGGGTTCTAGCTCTAAGATTACAATTATGATTATAATCATAATTAGGGTTACACTTATGGTTATAGTTAAAGTTAGGGATTAATTAGGATTAATATGGTAAGGGTTCAATTACGGTTAGGGTTAATAATTAATAGGGATATACTTAGGATTAAGGTCAAATTATGGTAAGGGTTAAGGATAGGCTTTTAGGATAAAACTTTGGGTTATGAAGTGCAACTTTGTGGGGTCATAAATTTTGATCCGATTATTGGATTTTCAAGTATAATACCTTTTTGGAAAGTTCATGAAGAGGTCTACAACCATCTTTTGCTAGATCTAAAAGATCAAATATTTTGCACCCTGTTTTGGGGCTCCTAAGGGCCTCAAATTTGATTTCAAATATTTTAAACATGATTTTTGGAATTTGAAAATTTAATATCTCACAAATGACAAATGATATTGAAGTGATTTCTTCACGATTGGCTTCAATTCACCATTTTGGATGTCTGTGTAAGAATGTGTCTAGCCATGCATAAATGCAAGCTTACTAAAATAGTAACCCTACCGAATTTATCCCTTATTGAAAAGGAACAATAATTTTTTGGGTGATGCAAGATTGCTCTTACACTGTAGATGCTCCTACATCAAAAGTTTGTATATTAAGTCTTATTGTTCAATTAGTTTGCGTACTTCAATTTATTCCAAATTAATTCTAGACCTTTCCTACTATCCTAAGGATTGAGATTCAGATCTAATTGGCTCACCTTTGAGGTTGAAAGTCAATCTTCACACCTTGTGATCTCTTTCCTAATGAAATGCCTCTAGGGCAAGACACCCTACTATGATCCTTAAAGTTTTATGAACAATAGAACTAAATGGGGATCCTCTTTCCCACCATTTCATATTTTAATATTTTAGGATCCCTATTCAAAAGAATATAAATGACCCTTAGATATAATTCTAACTAGCCCAATCCACCTAAGATGATTTATAGCTATGTTTAGTTGCTTCCTCAAATTTGAAACTAAATCATCAAGTCTAATTTTTTCTTTGAATAATTCATCCTTATCTAATATTGTTGGAAATATATGCCTCAATCCCACAGGCTGAAACCTCTAAGAGAGCCAAGTCAGTGTGACATGCTTTGTGTCTGGCCGACTAGCAGTTGAAACCTTGTTGAACAGTTCTGGTCGCTATGACTTTTTTGATGTCTTGCCGACTAGTGTTGTTACTGTGACTTGTGGCATTTGTTGTAACCCTCTGCCGAGTGGAGATCTCTGGCCGACAGGCCACTCTTATCGTATATCGGGGAGACTCTGGGTGACAAGCAGTGTCAGGGAGACCCTTGGCCGAAAGGCTTATCTCAGTATGAAGTCTTATCAAGATGGTATGTCTTGCCGACAGGGTGTTACACATGTGGTCATCAGAGTAACTCATATGCTTCAGTATGAAGTCTTGTTGATATGGAGATGTCTCACTGATAGGTATTCATTTGGAGTCATTGGGGTAACCTGGAGGCTTCGCTATGAAGACTTAGCGACGAACGAAGTCTCACCGACGATGGAACATTGCGGTGTGACTTGAAGACTTCAGAGTAATGTCTCAGTGATAGCGGTAAGTCTTGCCGACTGTTGGATGTTTCAATATAACATAAAGGCTTGGTATGATCTCTTAGTGAAGGACCATAGTCTTGCCGTTGGAAATTCTATTGTCTATGTGACTTTGATCATCGGTATGAGGTCTTGGTGACAAGGCGAAGTCTTAGCGACAACTTTTTGGACTCGGTGTAACCTCTTGCCAATAGTAAGGACTCTTGGCGATATCGAATGCTAGCTTTGTGGCATCGGGGAGACACAGTTAGTGTCTCACCAACATGCCAACACAGGTTGAACGCTTTGACTTAGTGAAGACTATCCTATGTGGCTTGTATTCGACCAATCAGAAAATTCGAATGGGAACCGCTAGCAGTTGGACTGTTGCAGCCGTTACTGAGAGGAAGTTCGATAGACAGGGGAGTCATGGATATAATCAGAGATTGCAGAAGTAGTCTGGTTCAAAGGATTGGTTTGATGGTTGGGTGAATAGTTTGAAAGGTGATCAGTGTGAATTCTATTTTGAGTATATTGTAACTAGAATCTTTTGTACAAGGTTGGTCATTGTGAAAGCTACTATAATTTGACATCAAAAAGATAAGTCTGATCTCTGTATGTAATCTCCATTACTGTAATACAAAGTGACTTCTCTTGGTGTGGTGGGTTTTTCTCTCGTAAGGGTTTTCCCATGTAAATCTGGTGTTCATATGTGTATGTTTATTTCTATGTTTCTGTTATCTCTTTCATGTGCATCTTAATTGGATAGTAATTGTAAAATTTAAAAGTGTCTCTACATTCTTCCTTGAGGTTTTGACATTAGGAGAGTTTCTTCCACACTTAGCTTTCCTTACAAGTGGTATCAAAGCTTGGCTAGTTGTGTTATCCTTGTGGGTATGTTGGGTTTTTTGTGTCATTTATGTTCAGTGGGAGTCTTGTAGAAGTTTGTCAAATTTGAATTACAGATTGAGATGGCAACCACGTCAAGAAATATTGAAATAGAGAAATTCAATGGCAACAATTTTGAGTTGTGGAAAATTAAGATGGAAGATCTATTGGTTGATCATGATCTTTGGATTGCTATGTCTGGAGCGAATCCTACATGCATGAAGTAAGAGGATTGGGACCTTGTAGATAGAAAATCTAAGGGGCTAGTAAGGCTCTGTTTGGTAGACTCTGTTCTTCTGAATGTGCATGAAGAGAAGACTGCATCTTCCTTGTGGAAGAGACTGGCATCTATTTATTAGGGGAAGTCCTTGGTGAATAAACTATTCCTAAGGAAGAAGTTGTACACTTTGAGAATGCAGGAGGGAGGTTCTATTGCTGATCATTTGAATGCATTCAACATGCTGATGGCACAGTTAACATTTGTGGGCATGAAGATTGATGAAGAGGATCGTTGTATGCTTTTATCGTGTTCTTTACCTTTATTGTGTTCTTTTCCAGACTCTTGGGATCACCTGGTGAAGGCTATTGGGAGTACAACATCCAATTTCAAGATGTAAGATGTTGTTGCTTCTTTGTTATCAGAAGAGATGACAAGGAAATCTTCTGAGATGGCGAAGGAGGCCCTTGCTGTTAGAGGAAGATCGAAAGATAAAGGAAAGAAGGACAAGAAGTCCAAATCGAAATCAGAGGGGAGATCAAAGTCTCCTAGCAAGAAGTCCAAGGCGAAGTGCTGGAATTGTGGGCAACTTGGTCATGTCGAAAAGGATTGTA
Organism: Sequoia sempervirens; assembly: GCA_007258455.2. Classification (NCBI taxonomy): domain Eukaryota; kingdom Viridiplantae; phylum Streptophyta; class Pinopsida; order Cupressales; family Cupressaceae; genus Sequoia; species Sequoia sempervirens. The sequence continues at coordinate 22,105 of VDFB02341077.1, read as the reverse complement.
GAGAGGAGAAAAAGAAGAAGAAGAAGAATTCTTCTGACAACGATTCTTCTCAGAGTGATGCAGACGCCTTCATTGTAGCCTTGGCTACACAAGCATCAGATGATGTCTAGCTGATTAACTTTGGAGCATCTTTCCACATGACATCTCACAGAGACTGGTTCATGAAGTATGAAAAATACAATGGTGGAAAGGTATATTTGGAAAGTGATTCTTCATTGGAAATAGTTGACCATGGAAGATTCAGAATTCAATTCCTTGATGGAAGATTGTAGGGAATTAATAATGTAATGCATATACCAAGTCTGGCCTGAAACTTACTTTTTGTTAGTATGTTGAATGATATTGGAGTGCAAGTCACATTCTCTAGAAATGGTTGCAAGATGACTAGAGGCTCTATGGTGCTAGCAAGAGGTGCTCGTGTTGGTACCTTGTACAAGCTGGATGCACATGTTGTTCAATGTAACAGTATCTCTAAAAAGTCACAGAAAGCTACTCATGGAGGAAAAGAGGAAAACATTTATGATTCTGTAAACTCTATGGAAGTGAAACCTCCAGCAGAAAAGACTATGCTCTGGCATCATAGGCTAGGCCACATTGGTAAGAAAGGTTTAAAAACCTTGAAAAATAAAAACCTAGTTGAGGGGCTTGAAGATTGTAACCTCAAATTTGAATTTTGTGAACATTGTATACATGGAAAACAACATCGTGTTTCATTTTATTCCAGTCCTCATAAATCTTCTGGTTTGCTAGATTATATTCATTATGATGTTTTTGGTCCAGTGAATGTTCCTTCTTTGTTTATGTCAAGGTACTATGTATCGTTCATTGATGATTATTCGAGAAGAACATTTGTTTATTTTTTGAAAAGCAAATCAGAAGTGTTTAGTCGGTTTAAGGAATTTAAGAATTTTGTAGAAAATTAGACTGAAAGAAAAATAAAATGTTTAAGGACTGATAATGGCAGTGAATTTTGTTCTGATGATTTTGAGAGGTATTGTAAAGACCATGGGATTAAATGACATAAGACTACACCTTATACTCCACAACAAAATGGAGTTGCAGAAAGGTTTAATAGGACAATGATGGAGAGAGCACGAAGTATGCTGAGTAGTGCTGGCTTGGAGGAGAAGTTTTGGGCTGAGGCAGTTGCTACAACATGTTACTCTATAAATCATTCTCCAAATTCTGCTCTTGTTGAGAAAACACCTTTGGAAGCATGGTCTGGTAAGAAGCCCTCTTTAAGACATATTCATGTTTTTGGCTGTGAGGCATATGCACATGTGTCGTATGAGAAAAGATCTAAATTGGAGAACAAAGCTGTCAAATGTATTTTTATTGGCTATAGTGCTGGCATAAAAGGATACAAGCTTTGGAATCCTGATACAGAGAAGGTTCTGTACAGTAGGAGTGTAATATTTCGTGAGCTGAAGCCTTCTACCTTGGATCTGCAGTTAGAGACAAAGTCAAAAAATAATAAGGATGTAGTTGAAATTCCTCCTACACCAGATAAAGAGGAATTGGAAATTCAAAATGTACCTAAAACTGAGGAGAGCTCAAGTAGTTTTGAGAGTTCTAATGAAGAACAACCTCAGCCTCAACAAGTGAGGAGGTCAACTCATGAAAGAAAGCAAACTAATAGGTATGGGTTCTCTTTGATAGATTCTACTTGTGCCTATGCTTTAATTTCTAGCACTAACAAACCTAGGACTGTGAAAGAGGCATTTAGAATGTCTGATTCAGACTCTTGGTTGGAAGCCATGAATGAAGAAATGACATCATTAGAAAAGAATGATACTTGGAGTTTGGTGCCCTTGCCTAAAGGCATAAAAGTTGTGGGCTACAAATGGGTGTTTAAAAAGAAAATAGGTCTGGATGGTAGTGTGGAAAAATATAAGGTGAGGTTGGTCATGAAGGGTTATTCCCAAGTAGAGGGAATTGATTATGGGGAAATCTTTTCTCCTGTAGCTAAGCTGACATCCATTAGACTTCTTTTGTCACTTGTAGCAGCGTATGACTTAGAAGTCAAATAGATGGATGTGAAGACAACATTTCTTCATGGTGATCTTGAAGAAGAGATTTATATGTCCCAGCTTGAGCACTTTGTGGAGAAAGGTAAAGAGAATGTTTTGCAAGTTAAAAAAGTCTCTGTATGGGTTAAAGCAGTCACCTAGAATGTGGTACCAGAATTTTGATACTTTTGTATTGTCTTTGGGATTTGTAAGATCAAAATCTGATCATTGTGTGTATTATAAAGCTGAAAGTGATTGAGTGCTTATTATTGCTTTCTATGTTGATGATATACTGTTCATAGGCAATAGTAAATTGATGATTTCTGATCTTAAGTCTCAATTGTCTGCTAAGTTCAAAATGAAAGATCTTTGTGCAGCAAGGTATATTCTGGGGATGGAGATAACCAGGGACGGGAGTAGCAGAAAACTTTGACTTAGTCAGAGTAAGTATATCAAGACTGTTCTAGAGAGATTTTTCATGAATGATTGCAAGTAGCTAGTTGTTCCAATCTTGCAGGGAACGAAGCTATCTATTGAAGACTGTCCAAAATATCCTACTAAGATGGAGGACATGACCAGTGTACCTTATGCTAGTGCAGTTGGTAGTCTTATATATGCAATGGTCTGTACGAGGCTAGACATTTCCCAAGCAGTGGGAGTACTTAGTCAGTTTATGGCTAATCTTGGAAGGACACATTGGGATGCAGTGAAAAGAGTATTCAGATATTTGAAGGGCACTTCAAAATATGCTTTGTGTTACCATGGGAACTTGGTTGAATCACAGAGGACTCTTAGCATTTGAGGCTATGTGGATTTTGATTGGGCAGGAGACATTGACAACAAAAGATCCACTAGTGGATATACTTTCATGTTGAATGGTGGTGCAGTGAGTTGGATGAGTAAGCAGCAGGCTATAGTCGCTTTGTCCACTACAAAGGTAGAATACATGGAAGCAACACACACCTGTAAAGAAGCAATCTGGTTAAGAGGTTTGTGTTCTAACATTGGTTTTGATGCAGGGAAAATAACAATTTACTGTGACAGTCAGAGTGCTATCTGTTTGGCAAAGAATCCTACTTTCCATGCCAGGACGAAACATATAGATGTACAATATCACTTTGTATGAGATATGGTGGAGGATGGAAAGGTTTCATAGAAAAGTGGATACTATGGAAAATTTTGCAGATGCATTGACGAAGCTAGTGAGCACAGAAAAGTTTAGGTGGTGTGCCAGTTCGATGGGCCTTAGTGCCCATGATTTTCAGTAGTTTAGTTGTGCTCTGGAGGTGCCTGTGTGATCTTCGTCAAGTGGGAGATTGTTGGAAATATATGCCTCAATCCCGCAGGCTGAAACCTCTAAGAGAGCCAAGTCGGTGTGACATGCTTTGTGTTTGGCCGACTAGTAATTGAAACCTTGTTGAATAGTTCTGGTCGCTGTGACTTTGTTGATGTCTTGCCGACTGGTGTTCTCATTGTGACTTGTGGCATTCACTATAACCTTCTACCGAGTGGAGATCTCTGGCCGACAGGCCACTCTTATCATATATCGGGGAGACTCTGGGTGACAAGCGGTGTCGGGGAGACCCTTGGCCGAAAGGCTTATCTCAATATGAATTCTTATCGAGATGGTATGTCTCGTCGACAAGGTGTTACACATGTGGTCATCAGAGTAACTCATATTCTTCGGTATGAATTCTTGTCAATATGGAGATGTATTGCCGATAGGTATTCATTTGGAGTCATCGAGGTAACCTGGAGGCTTCGACATGAAGTCTTAGCGATCAACGAAGTCTCGCTGACGGTGGAACATTGTGGTGTGACTTGAAGACTTCAGAGTAACATCTCAGCAATAGCGGTAAGTCTTGCCGACTGTTGGATGTTTCGATATAACATAAAGGCTCGGTATGATCTCTCAGTGAAGGACGATAGTCTTGCTGATGGAAATTCTATTGTCTATGTGACTTTGATCATTGGTATGAGGTCTTGGCGACAAGGAGAAGTCTTAGCGATAGCTTTCTGGACTCGGTGTAACCTCTTGCCGATAGTGAGGTCTCTTGGTGATATCGAATGCTGGCTTTGTGGCATCAGGGAGACACAATTAGTGTCTCACCGACATGCCAACACAGGTTGAACGATTTGACCAAGTGAAGACTATCCTATGTGGCCTGTATTCGACCAATCAGAAAAGCTAAATGGGAACCGCTAATAGTTGGACTGTTGTGGCCGTTACTGAGAGGAAGTTTGATAGACAGGAGTGTCATGGATATACTTAGAGATTGCAGAAGTAGTCTGGTTCGAAGGATTGGTTCGATGGTTGGGTGAATAGTTTGAAAGGTGATCAGTGTGAATTCTATTTTGAGTATATTGTAACTAGAATCTTCTGTACAAGGTTGGTCATTGTGAAAGCTGTTGTAATTTGACATCAGAAAGATAAGTATGATCTCTGTATGTAATCTCCATTACTATAATACAAAGTGACTTCTCTTGGTGTGGTGGGTTTTTCTCCCGTAAGGGTTTTCCCACGTAAATTTGGTGTTCATATGTGTATGTTTATTTCTTTGTTTTTGTTATCTCTTTCATGTGCATCTTAATTGGACTATAATTGTAAAATTTAAAAGTGTCTCTGCATTCTTCCCTGAGGTTTTGATGTTAGGAGAGTTGCTTCCGCACTTAGCTTTCCTTACAAATATAGGTTATAAGTTTTAATTCTATACCTTAATCAAGGGATTAATTGAGAGTTGAAAATCATGATATTTAATAAAGGAAATTTATTAGAGAGGGAAAAAATATCCCACACACAACATCAATTGAGAACCATTGGAAGACAACTTAGACACAAAATAGAATATGACACATGGGTATGCAATTTTAATTGATGATGCTAATAAGATATATTGATGGTAGCTATTTATATGTTTTATGACTTTTGAACTCATAAATGCTTTCTTTCTGTATGCTCAATAATAATTGAAATTTATGAATATTTTTGTTGATTTGATCTAGCATAAATGGTAATTAATCTCATTTATGATCTTCACATGAGTTTAATAATTGTATTATTTTCTATATGATTATAGAGAGTTAATTTTAGAAGAAATATGCAAATATTTTTATTGTTAATTGAGAAACAATATAAGGAGTTACTTAGGACATTTCAACTAATTGGATTTGAATTTTATAGTAGTAAAATATGGTAGCTAGGTGAATGGGAAATTTTGACACCTTGTACTATCCACATAGCTATTTGTATTTTAGGGTAAACGTACAAAACTATGTCACACTTGTAAAAGAAAACGACCAACACTAATCCAACTTTTAAACTTCAATCATTAAAAAGTGACATATGTGTTTTGAATTTTGAAATGATGTAAACTAATAAAATATTTATTTTTAGTATTTTTATTCTTGTATTTAAAAAAAATATATATTATTTGTATTTTTTTTAATAAATTGACACTATAATTTAGTAGTTGAAAAAATGTTGAAAAAGGAAGTTACATGAGACGTCAACCTTTATATAGTAATTTTTATTTTTTCCTTAATTTCTTTTGTGAATATTTATAACTTGAAACTTTAGTGTGTGGATATATTTTTTCCAATTTTAATAAATATATGTTTTAAAATAAATATTAAATGTGTACATATTAAAACATAGTTGTTTCTATTCAACGCCAACTTTCATATTATTTATTTATCTAAAATGAAAAAAATATACCATCTTGTGTTGGAACACAACAATCTATTGAGAGGAGTGTGAATCAATAGATCAAATAAAACTAGTTCTTTAATACTTTTAAACCAAGATAAAAGTATACACAGAGAGATTAACACACATGCACACATAACACCAGATATATGTGGAAAACCCAATATGAGAAAAATCACAGTGAGAAAGGCTGCTTGAGTCTATTGCTCAAATCCATCCTCACAATAAAACCTCACTGGTTACAATGTTTAAGGGCACCAACCCTAAGGAGAAACCAATCTCCTGATTTAGGAGCACTAGCTCCAAGGAAGCACACACTTCCTAACTAAGCTCAATTATTTGATGGCACCAACCAATCAGATTTACAATAAAAATAGGGAGCTACAACTATAGATTACAAGTGATTCAAATGAATCCAATTATTTCTTATAGACTTGATCTACAACTTCTCATTCTCTGCTATTTAGAACATCATTTGTTCTATCTCTCTTTGTTGTTGCTACTAACCCATCAACTCTTTTCTCTACTCTTTCCCCTTTCTCTTCTCTATCTCACTTTTTTTCACTTAGAACATTCTCTGTTCTATCTTGTTGCATTGTACCTATACACTTCAATGCATATCCTAGAAGATATTTCTTGTAACTCATCTAGGTCTTCTTCTCACATCATGAGCATACTAAGCCCTCACTCCACATCTTCCTCTTTCATTTAACTTTACATACTATCCTTTATCTAGAAAAGTTTCTTCTACACCTCGAGCCCAACACCACCAATGTGATTCAATGCATTTGCTTTTTTAGCATGTCACAATATTAGGATTTGATCTAGAGTTAATGTACTATTCTTTGTTTGATCTCCTCTAAATTTGGTAGTCGATTTGTACATTAATGGTGTCATTAATTTCTTTCAATCACCAGTAACAAAGTAGCTAGACTGATTACTCCATTTTTTGTGCCATAAATTCATTCATCTAAACTAGGAGTTTCACCAGATTTCCACCTAACCATTGATAGAATCAGATATTTGAATATAGGTCATCAATAATGAAATTCATGCCATGATCTAGCATATCTCATTTACCCACCTTGCTTTAAAACACAACCATCTAATTTGACTTGTATTTATTGTGGATGTCAATCTTCACTTAAAACCCTGAGTGAATATTCTCCTTTGATTCACCTCAAGAATTTGCTGAAACCATCATGTACACATGTCTTACATATTGCATATCACAAATTTGAACTTGATATTGAATGATTCGCAACAACGATGTGAATCATCTAAGTGATGCAATCAAAACTTGTCGTGTGTCGCTTCCCCACATTACCGCTCGATCAAATTTGGTCAATGCAAGATTTTTGCAAAATAGCAGGATTACTCCTCCGTTCATGCTTGTCAAGGGTCAAGGATCACTAATCCATGTTACCTCATAATTGAGGTGCATTGTAGAGCTCAACAAGCAAGCCCAAACACGCATGTCCAATGTTTCTTCCACACTTGTCGAGTTTCGACCATGGACCTTACCCTTTACCTTCTACCTTCCTTCATTCCATTGCAAGTCAACACAGCAACCTTCAAACCATTGAAGTTTTGGATGTCGAGGTTCACTCTTCCTCTGTACCACTTACCTGCCTTTCGATAAAGTGTAAGCCATCCTCCTGAACTGTGATGCCCAAACTTTTCTTCCTCAAGACTTAACCCTTTTAGGTGTCAAAATTTAGGGTTCCCTCATTCTGCATGATTCTCAAACTGATAAGGAAAAAGCATTCTTACCACTCTAAAATGCTTGAGACCCTTTTGGGGGTTAGGGTTTAGGGTTCCCACATACCTCATACTTTACAAATTGTCAAGGCGAAAGCCTTGACTTTGATGTTCGAGGTCCAAATCCTTTTCAAAATTAACACAAAAAATACCTTTCTCTTAAATACTTTTTGATAAGTCATAAGACTTGTTTCCAACCTCTGATCCCTGAAACATTTTTAGGTATCAGCCTTTACGGATACCACTTATCTATTTCCTAACTTTGTGCATTCGATATAAAGTATTGGTGAGGTCCCAAAGTCTAAAACCATTTCAAACTTAATTCATTCTTTCTTCATTTCTTCTAAGGCATTCTTTCTTTTTTCTTTCTTCATGACTAAAGCTTGAAGTCTAAAACCTTTCAGACTTTGCACAAACAATCTACCTCTTTTCATTCTTCTTGCAACTGGTATAAGGTAAGCCTGAGGCCCAATGCCCAAACTTCTGCAACACTTCACTACTTTCTTCACTGATTCCTTTTAACATCAATAAACCAAATCTCCATTTGTTATTAATCATATCTCCTTTTGAAATCAATGAGACTCCATTCTAACATCAATGACAATCATATTGCCAACAATCTCCCCCTTTGTCATTGATGGAAAAATTAAATGCTCTACAACAACTGTACCAATTTGAATGCACATACCTCCTTTGCACATCAACCTTTCTCCTCCTTAGCAATCAACTATCTGTAGTCACAAGTCGGACCCCTTAGACATATCTCCAAATCTTGCAAAAACAAAGCATTTTTCTTGATTTCTCCCCCTTTGCTAGCAGTGGCAAAGGGAATCTTCAAGACACCATGCTTTTGTAGCTTTTACTCACTCTTTGATAATCAAAGAGTATTTTCTAACATAGTTCCCCCTTAGCAATGGAAAAGGGACCTTGCTTCTCCTTTTTCTAATACCAACTAATATCAATTGATGCTCCCCCATTTATCAGATAAATGAGTATGTCCATGACATCTACAACCATCAAGTCATTAGAAATTTGTATAAAACAAATCATACTTGACTTGGATTCTCTCTTTCTTCTCCAAGGCTGAATAAAGTTTATATGAAGCTCCCCCTAGACTCATGCCCTATCAGTGAGGATTAGTGATGTGAGGTAGGAGCAACCACTTTGGGTGCTACCTTCTGACCTTTCTCTTTCCATACTTTCTTGGGTCTCTTTTTTGCATTATCTTTCTCTTTCTCAAAGACATATGAACCTTTGTTCTCTCTAGGGGACATAATATTCTTTTTACTTTGTGCTTTTGGTCTTTCAAAGTTTTCTCTACAATGCTTGGCTATGTGACCATTTTTTTGTAGTTATAACACATTACATTCATATCCAATAAAGGAGAAAATGTATTTCTACTCACATAGTTTGTACTCCTTTTAGGAACAACTCTATACTCTCTAGCCTTATGACCATTTGAACTGATTACATGTATAACAATAACCATAGAAACATGAGAGATACCTAGTCATAGCATTTCTTTGTGTAGGATGAGGAGGTATTCTTGAATTTTGCTTCTTCAAATCTCTCACCCTTGTAAAAGAATTTGTATTAGATCACTTTGTGTTCTACTTCTTCAGGAAATTAGGGACAGATTGGTTAATCTTCTTGTCTACTATAGGTTTCTTTTCTTCATTAGGTTTCTTCATATCAACAACATTTTTATCTAGTTTTTCACTTTCAGTTCCATTCTCCTTGCATGATTTTGCATCCTTTCTACCATAATTTTCTTCTACTTTAAAATTATCATACAATTTAGCAGATGCATTCTTGGTTAGGCTTTTACCTTTTTCAAAACCAAAATCAAACTTTTATTTTGATGGGTTTTGTGAGTTAGTTAACTCATCAAGTACTTTTGAGCTGCCTTTCAACTTCAGAGCTCTAAGAATCTGATCATTAGCTTTTTCTAGTTCTTTCCTCAAAGACACTATGTTTGCTTCCATCTTCATGCACTCTTCAGATTAAGATTGTAGTTTATATTTGACTACATCTTCAATCCTTTTAGCTTCTTAAACTTGAGTCTTTGAATTGATTATCTTCTGATCAGATTCTTCAAGTCTTTTAGATAGAATCTCAATCTCTAACTTGTACTTCTTATTATGTTCTCTTTCATCTCTCAAATCTTCTAAAGAAGAGATTTGTTCTCCTTCCAAATCTATCTCACCTTCTTTATCATCTTCTTCATCATAGTTCTCATCCTCACCATTTTCTTGATCTACAAAGTATTTTTCCATAAATAGGAACTCATCTTCTTTGACTATCAAGGCATAGTCATGTCTATTATTTGAGCTATCACTGGAATTAGATGAACCACTATTTTCTTGAGTGTTCAAACTCTTCTTCTTTGGTAAGTAATTTTTACTATCCTCTTCTTTCATAAAGTTATTCTTTTCACCATAATGGAATCTAGAGGCGAGATGACCAATTTTACCACATTTAAAGAATTTAAAGGATAACTTACCTTTGTATTTTTTAGATCCTCTTATTAATGTTCTAATGAAGTCAACTTCCTCCTCATCAGTCTGCTCAGATCTAGATGTAGATGCTTCCATCTTTTCATTCTTGGCTTCTTTGAATGTTTCTTCTTTCTTGGTGGTATTTGCATCTCCCATTCTCATTTCATAGGAAGTGAAGATGCCATGCAACTCATCAACAATGAGTTTATCTAGATCTCTAGCTTTCTCTATAGCAGAAATATTAGAATCATATCTTAAGGGTAAGGATCTTAGAACCATTTTCACAATCATAGATCCTTTCACATCTTTTCCAAGACCTCTGATAGAATTAATAATTTCATCAACTCTAATAAGATAATCTACACTATTCTCATATTTACTCATCCTAAGGCTTCAAACTTGCCTCTATATGTTTGAACCTTAGACTGGTTCACTTTTTCGTCACCTTGATAGATGTTCTTCAACTTGTTCCACACATCATGTGTAGTTTGACAATGCATGACTTTGATAAACATTGAATTTGACAATAAACAAAGAATAACATTCTTTTCCTTTGCCTTATTCTCATATGCCTTCTTTCTAGCCTTATTAGTAGGAGGTGTAGTATGAATTGTATATCCATTTAGAATAGACATCCATACATCAAACCCTAATGAAGATAGATATGCTTCCATCCTAAGACACCAAAGTGCATAGTTTGATCCATCGAAGAGAGGTACTTCATTTGAAGATAAGCCTTCTTGACTCATCATTTGTGTTCACTTTCTAGGATCTACCTGATCTAATTAATCTTCTCCAAGGTAATATGGGATATGATACCAATTGTTAGAACACAACAATCTATTGAGAGGGGGGTGAATTAGTATCATCAATTAAAACTAGTTCTTTAATACTTTTAAACAAAGATACAAGTATATGTAAAGAGATTAAAACACACATGCACACATAACATTAGATATACATGGAAACCCTAATATGGGAAAAACCATGATAAGAAAAGTTCCTTGAGTCTATGGCTCAAATCTAGCCTCACAATAGAACCTCACTGGTTACAATGTTTAAGGACACCAACCTTAAGGAGACACCAATCACCTGATTTAGGAGCATCAACTCCAAGGAAACACCCACTCCCTAATCGAGCACCAACTCAGCTATTTGATGGCACAAACCAATTAGATTTATAGTAACAATATGCAGCTACAACTCTAGATTACAAGTGATTCAAATGAATCCAATTCTTTCATATATACTTGATCTACAAGTGCTTGAATTCTCTACTATTTAGAACATCCTCTATTCTATCTCTCTCTATTGTTGCTGCTAACCCAACAACTCATTTCTCTACTCTTCCCCCTTTCTCTTCTCTATCTCACTACTTTGCACATGGAATGCATTCTCTTTTCTATCTTGTTGCACTACACCTATACACTCCAATGCATATCCTAGAAGATATTTCCTATAACTCGTCTAGGTCTTCTTCTCATAATATGTGCATGTACTAAGCCCTCACTCCACATATTCCTCTTTTGTTCAGCTTGACATACTTTCCTTCACCAACAAGTTTCTTCTACACATCAAGCCCAACACCACCAATGTGATTAAATGCATTTGTTATTTTTTGCATATCACAATATTAGGATTTAATATGTAGTTAATGTCTTATTCATTGTTTGATTTCCTCCTAATTTGGTAGTCGCCTTGCACTTTAATGGTGTCATCAATTTATTTCAATCACTAGCAACAAAGTAGCTAGAGGGGTTACACCAATTTTTGTGCCATAAATTCATTCATCTAAACTAGGAGTTTCATCCTTTTATCACCTAGTTGCTAACAAAATCAGATCTTTGAAAGTAGACTATTGATCATAAAATTTGTAGCATGATATAGTGTATCTCATTTACCCACCTTGCTTTAAAACACAACTGTTTGATTGGACTTGCATTAAATGTGGCCATAGATCTTCACTTAAAACCCTAGACAAATATTCTCCTTCAATTCACCTTAATATTTTGCTAACGTCATCATGTACATGTGTTAGCATATCAAATATCATAAATTTGAACTTGACTGAATGATTCATAATAGTCATGTGAATTAGCTAAGTGATGCAATTAAAATTTTCCATGTGTCACTTCCTTGCATTGCTACTTGGTCAACTTTGGTCAATGCAATCATTCTACAGAATGGCAGGATTACTCCTTCATTCATGCTTGTCTGGGATCGAGGATCACTAATTCCTCTTACCTCATACTTGAGGTGCATTGTAGAGCTCAACAAGTAATCCCAAACACACTTGTTGGGTTTCTGCCATTGGCCTTACCTTTTACCTTCTACCTTCCTTCATTCCATCATAAGTCAACAAACCAACCTTCAAACCACTGAAGTTGTCAGATGTTGGGGTTCACTCTTCCTCCATACTACTTACCTGCCTTTTGGTAAAGTCTAAGCCATCCTCTCGAACTGTGATGCCCAAACTTTTCTTCCTTAAGACTCAATGTTTTCAGGTGTTAGGGTTCAGGGTTCCCTCTTTCTGTATGCTTTCAAATTGATAAGGTGAAATCCTTCTTACCGCTCCATGATGCTCGAAACTCTTTCAGGGGTCAGGTTTGGGGTTCCCACATACCTCATACTTTATAAATTATCAAGGAAAAAGCCTTAACTTTGATGTCTGAAGTCTGACTCTTTATCAAAATTAACATAAGAAAACTTCCTTTTCCTTTCTTTTTTGATAATTCATGAGATTTATTTCCAACCTTTGATCCCTAAAACATTTTCAGGTATCGACCTTTACACATACCACTTATCTATTTCCCAAATTTGTGCATTTGATATAAGGTATTGGTGAGGATTGAAGTTTGAAACCATTTCAGACTTTACTCATTCTTTGTTCATTTCTTCTAAGGCATTTGGTATGAGGTATGACCGAAGCCCAAATTTTGAAACCTTTCAGACTTTGCACAAACACTCTACCTCTTTTCATTCTTCTTGCAAGTAATATAAGGTAAGCCCAAGGCCCAATGCCTGAACTTTTGCAACACTTTACTGCTGGCTTCATTGATGCATGTTTGACATCAATCAACCAAATCTCCATTTGATATTACTCATATCTCCTTTTGAAATCAATGAGATGCTCTTTTGACATTAGAGACAATCATATTTCCAACATCTCTATTGCATCATATTTTTTTCAATTTTTAAAATAAGTTTTACTATTTTACCTTGGCATGGTAATCAACCTAATATTTTATGTGTATAACTTACTTTTAGTAAAAATAAAAAATAAAATATAAATAATCATTACATTATTAAAATATGTATATTTTTGAAAACTACACTTATGGATCTGCAAAAGGGTATTTTTTAATTTAAAAAAATGTTATTTACATGAGTAGAAATTGTTGAAACATCTTTTTTTTTTAATAAATCTATTTTTTAGTAAATTGGCCTCAAAGTGGTGCTACATATGCGTTTAGCCAACAATTCTAGCTTAAAAAGTTGTGGACATATCTAACTTATCTAGAATGAATATGACAAGATCATATGTTTGACCAAAATAGATTTTTAGTTAGAAATACTTAAATTCACTTGTGCCGATAAGTTGGCCGAAAGTGTGACACAAATTTGTACTTTTACCCTTTAATGCATCATATATATTTTTTTCAAAAAATGTTCTACATAAATTTATAGGTAAGTTCTATATATACATGCTAAGACTTTATGTTTCATATCTTTTCTTAGTGTATAACTTAAGGGAATTCCATTTTCAATATGGATAAAGAACCCATGATACATATCAATTTGGAAGTTGCATGTATTGAACCCCACACTATAGTTTGATACTATTATGGCTATGTAATGGTTAAGATAAGATTTCAAAGGATTATGGGTGACATGGTAGATGTGCCTCAATATGTAGGATGGTATATTGATTAACATTTTTTAACATCTCAAAGATGTATTAGTGTCAATATGTAAGTTGTTTGGCTATAATGATTCTACCCACATGAGTAGAGCCCATGAGATTTATCTATGAAGGAGATGAGATCACACAAGCCATGATCCACATGAGATAATGGAGTTTATATGTAATGCACTAGTAGTAAATTAGGAACATATAGCATCGAAAGAAAGTACAAATGAGTTTTGATGAAAATAAAAGGAGATAAATACTACTAATAAACTCTTGATCATTGATACACATAAGATTGACATTAAAAAATAAAAGAATTATAACAAATAAAAACTTAAATAAATAATAGTTTTTAATTCTTTTTTAAATATACACATATTAAACTATCCAAATACTGTCATATAAATAATTTTAAAAAGTATTAAAAATATTGACCAAACAAGAACTAGTTATTATCCCTTCAACTATACATTACAAGAACTAAAAATATATACAACCATAATAAGAAAACATTCAAACAATATCATTTTAATTAAAATAAATAGCAACTTAAAACATAATTTCATATATCAAAAACAATTATCATTATAAGAAATAAAATCTATACGAAGGTTCAAAAAGCTTTTAACAGCTAAAGCAAACCACATTAATCACTCTCAATACTTCCCACCAAACGTTGGCCGTACAATCCGTCAACAATTCTTTGCAATACAGTCAAAGCTTTCCCTTCTTCCCCTTCATTCACTATGGCCTTAAACCCCCGAAGTATTGTCGTAGAGCCATCCATCGTAACTTTAGTCTCACTCGTGGTGAGTAAAACTGTAACCATAAAGATTCCAGGTTGAAGACTTCGTCAACAGACTTCTGAAGTTTGACATGCAGAGATTGCGGCACCTATATCAGAGGTTACAAGCAAAGCATATACAGTGATTGCATTCGATGAGTTTGTCATAGTCAGACCTTTCCATGGGTTTCTCATAGTCAGAAGATCCCATTCGTTAAACTCACTCTCAATCTCAACCTCAGCGACTGCTTCAATGCCGATCACCTCAGAAAACAAATGTACATCCAATCTTGACGAAGCTCCCTCCACTGGCTTCCCTGTTAAAATGGAAACTCTGACGGCAGCCTCTGAAACATTTATGATATCAGTGTACAGTGTCTCAACATTAAATAATTGATCTAAATGGTTCCAAGAAAATTCACCGCCAACAATTCATCATGGGAAAATTCACAACCATGACAAATTCACTTCAAGGAAAATTCACCATCCAAATTCGCGAAAATTAATCACATTAAATAAATAAAAAGTTGTTTTCCACTCAAAATCAGAAAAAAGTAAGTAGTACCTTCAGCCCGTGAATGCACTTGAGTACACTTGCGTCTCCACTGTCAGACACTCCAATTACCAGACTTTTCAATCCTTGCAACTTTTCAACACCTTCTACACTCTGCAGCTGATCACATTCATCAATCGTGATTCGCTCCAGATGGCATAGATCTGCAAGGTTCGGCAACGATTTCAACCCATTACATGACCCTATGTGTAACACTCGAAGCCCTGCTACAAAAGATAATCCTGATATTATTTCCAATTTGAGACATCGCCACACTGTAAGAGTATTCAGTCTCTTTAGCTGCTTTAATCCTGAAAGTGTTTCTAATTTCTCACATCCCATCACTAGAAGAATTATTAGTCCCTGCCTTTATAAGCAGGAGACTAATGTTTTCGCCGGAGGAAAAGAGCTATTAATCTCTGTATTGGGAACTGTGCGAATCATTATATGCAGTTTTAACCAAAGTTTGTTATTTTTGTTTTATTTTGTTTCAGGGAAATTAGGCATTTATCTACCTCCCCATTCGTCAGTGGCTATTTTCCTGGGGGTTTAGATTTTTCAGGAATAATTTTCATTAGTCTGTCCAATGAAAAGAAGAGGGCAAATTATTTGCATCTTTTCCTAATGTTTTGTTTGTTTTCTCTGCGAAGGGCACATGTAACGGATCTTGCTGTGTGGCGTTGCAGTGCTCCCACATTTTGCAGTCATGCATGGTAGGGCAGCTGCTGGATATGGCCACGGACTTCATTACCACTTTTATCCACCCTCAGTTTCATTTTTATTATTCCTTTCTATGGCTGCATCTTGGTTCCCATAGTCAGGAAGGTCACTAGAATTGAACGTGGGATCACTAAAGAATTGGTACTGGTCTTTTTCAGCTGAGCAGGTGGAAGGCTGAAAGAAAGTGGTGGATGTCGTTCATGAAAAGGTTGGGATCGTCTTTTGTTAGTTATTGTATGTGGGCAGGGCATCACATACAGGCATGAAAGAAGGAGGGCAGTAAAAATGGCCTTGTTTATTTTCTGCAACTTAGGCAATGAAGGCCTTTTTCCCCTCTTTCTACTCGGTGCTTTACTTTTTTTGTTGAGGGCATTGTGTTTTATCCTTCTTGACAGAATAAAATAGTGTATTAGCTACAAAATATGACTGGATTTATTTGTCTTTTACAAAAGGGGTTTTGCATTTTCATATCTTCTTGCATCAGTTATAAAGAAAATTCTCTTTTCCATTTTGCACTCTTCTTGAAATCCTGAGAATTCATCATTATCATCCCAAAATTCAATAGTCTCTGTGATGGTTAGATTCATTATTTAGTAGGTTATATACTTTTAATGGCAACTGAACTCATGCCTTTCTAGTTTCACTGATTTGGAGGAATTTACCTTAGTAGCTTCTTGGTGCTTGGGTTAACCTTGTTTTACAGCTCTGTAACAGCTATGTATCTCTGCCTGTATTGGATCACATCCTTTCATTGTATAAATAGAGTATGATATTTGCAGTGAACTGTTTGATAAAATGCTTTGGTAGACATGTATGAAAATTGTGGTAGCATAGACAAGGCAGTGAACTCTCTGAAAAAATGCCTCAGAGAAATGTGGTCTCATCGCCTCTGCTATCACATTTTGCATTCATTACAGTGCAAGCTATCGGACAGAGGAAAATCTGGAAATGGAAAGTCTCCGCTCGGTGAGCTTGCAGTTGGAGATGTTCAACAGGGTATGGGGGCAAAGACTAATGTTTTTCAGGTGGCATTTGTAAAACAGTTCATGTGTCTATTCTATCCTTCCCAATTTTGCATGCATGCATGCATCCACGTAGGGGCGGATAGCTTCGGTTCCATTGTAGGCTAGGTGGGAGAACATAACTGCCCACTTGAGCACCTTCTATTCCCACCATTTTCTGACTTGCTAGGGTTTTATATGGAAAATCTCGCTGCAGCCCTACAGATGGCACTGCAATGCATTAAAAACTTATTCTTTTGTCTCATGGTAAAATGTGATGCCCCATTATTCTATCTCATGGTAATATGTTATTATTGCTCTCTTTTGCATTGCTTTCTCTTTAGTCTTTAGGCTTTTGCTGAATGTCTCTCCTTTCTTACTCCAACTTTTGCTACATATATCTGTCCCCATGCAATTGTCTATTAACATAATAAAATATGCAGACAAAGATATAACATTATGCAGAGGATGAAACAAAGCACAAGCTTCCAGGAATGGCATGAAGCTTTTGGGTATTGAACAGGTTTAAATGCTCTGCCATTTCACCCCATCCTTTATACATATTTGAATTTCTTTTAACTGTTGAAATTTGATAAAAATAATGCTTTAAATGTTCTGGTACTCCTTTTCTATGAAGTATTTAGTTGCTTTTGGCTGGTTTTCAACTTGCTTGGGTCTGATATGGTTTATTAATATTTTTCTTTTTTTGTTGCGGGTGGTTTTGATGGTAGTTGTAAGCTGGTTGTTATGGTGCTCTGCATTTTGTACTCTTTCTACTCCAATATTTTAAAAATGCATACAAAATCTGAAATGTAAAGTTATTCCTTCTGTGCATTCTAGGATCTCAAAATTGTATACACTACATAAATTTGCTTCCCAATAGCACATACCTCATTCTTGTAATAATTTTACCTAGCATACAAAAATTGCATACATCCATAGTCATTACATCGAACATTATTTAACCTAGATAACTGTTGACATGGAAGAAACTTAGCACAATAGACTTATATGTCTCTCCTAGAACCACTTTAAGAATTTCTGAATGTCCCAATCCTAACTTCTTAGCCATTACTGTTCTTAAAAGATTTCACTATTCATATATAATTAATCCACGTGCTTCCTACCAACCTTTGCATCCCATCTGAAATATGCATCCCCCAATTCACATCTTTCTTTTTTATCTTGTTATTACTTTTGCAAACAATTTGCATTTTGCTGTCCATTCACTCTAATTGTATTTTTGTTTTTCCAGGCACCTAATTTCCAAAAAATCTTCATGATGGCTGCAAATACTTGTGCTAGCATTCAAATATTCGTCAATATCACAAAATCTAATTTATTTATTGGCAATATACTACATAAGCTAAAATTGAACTTAATTATTCTTTTACAAACCAAAAGATTCTAGAAATTGCTTGTACACTAGAAAAAGAGTCAAACAAGGTGCTCCTCCATCCTAACATCGAGGTGTTTTGAAAGATTCACTATATCATAGCTAGAGACTTGGAGAGAAATTCTTTTCCATCTCACACATTTATAAGATCTTGCATGTTAATGTCAGCAGATTGAAATTACAAGCCTGGATATTTTTGCTCAAAATGTTTTTGAGGGATACAAAAAAGCGAAGCTATGTTGGCTCAAATGATCAACATTCTCTTTAGCCACATGGAATCTAAAGAATCGATGTTTTCTTTTACTAAAAAATTGAACTAGATTCCCTAGCAATATGTTATGGTATAGTTACAAGTTTTCTATACATTTTTAGTTCACTGCATAACAGAAGGAAAGAATATAAATATCTATAGAACACTCGTAGCTATTCCATAATGTATTGGCAGGGTAGTGATAATAGCATCTTGCAAAGAGGATCATGGCAGAAAACACTTGCACCTACGCTTATGATAGAAGTTAAAATTCAGCATAAACACAAGGAGATCTTTAACAGTTCAATTTATAGATGGAAATACATTGATTTATAGAAGGTTGTAATTTTTTGTGGTGCAGATGCAACATGTATCCTGATCTCACATTTGGGGAGAGATCAATTTCAAAGGCAATTGGGTTGGGTAGCTCTGCCTCAGACATGGGGTAAGCCATTCATCCAAATGGAATTGCAAGAGTTGTCTAATTCATTCAGATTGGCATGAACTGATTTTGTTGTTGCTTTGATAATCCAGGTATGTGGATGGTGTGACAATTGCAGGAGAGAATGATTGCAAGTATGGCTCCAACTGCACATGTAACTCTTGCAACTGTAAATTATGATATTCTCTACTACTTTATAGTTAGTATAGGCTGCATGATGTTATGCAAGATTAGCATGAAATATATAGACTATAATAAGTTGCAGAAACATAATCACCTACAATCATGAGTTTGGTTTCCAGAGAGTGGTGTACCGTGGAGTTGTTTTTCCATTTCAACAAGAAATTGTAACATTGTCTCCAGAACTATAGCTTGCACATTTCCACCACTATATACACAAACTTTGACACACTTGTTAGCACAGTACATGAAAAGCATTGTTTCGCAATTTAGTCTCTTATCTTTTGGATCATTCAAATTCATTCAAGTAGTTTACTTACAAATCTATATTCTTATAATGAAAACTCAAAATTCTAAGGAAATGTGAATTTCCAATGCATGCTTGTTCTTACGTGATAACACTTCCCTGGTCATTTTGTAGTATTATTGTCTTAGTATGCATGCACTCTTGATAGTTCATATTTTTGCCACCCTCATTGTTTCATGCCACCATTAAATGAAACCTTTTTAGCTATAGCTCTTTACTCTTGATTGAGAGTTTTCCTTTTGTCACAAACCAGGCATAAAAAGTGATATGTAAATTGGCTTATTATTCTATGATAAGAACAATAAAATAAATTAATATTTCCCACAAATAGAAAACTACAATATCCTTTTGACTCTAAAATTTCTTAGCCTCAACACATCTAGTGCTTGTACACAAGGAAAAACCGGACACAATTAGTCATTGTAACAAGCACATTGTCAAAAGCTTAACCATACTTTGTTCATTCTAGCTTTGCAAATTGTTTTTACACTCTTGAACTATGTCTCAAATGCAACACCATTCAATTTGACAAAATCGCCTAAATTTTTTTGCCCTATAGTATCTACCAATTAAGTATCTCTAGTATCTACCAATTATTCAATACCAAACATCTGATTAGCAGATTCCAAGTTGCTACAACATGTATATGCTCTCAATTAGCATACAAAACCATCAATAGGTTTACAACTATTCAAGAAGAAAGGATTCTCTTCTCATCTACAAATTCCCTACTAAAGACTATTTTATCTATATAGATAGTTATTTGTATGCTTTTGAAATGGTTGTGTCAGGAAGTCTATCATTTATGGCCCTGCTGCTACCAACAACCCTACAACCCAACCAAAAGTACCAATTCTTCATCTTGATTTGGTCGATAGCTATGGTCAAATGACAATAAAAACAAATTGATTGACTTATTCTTGCCAAAATTATCGCCTGATACAAGTATCTAAATCACAAACTTTGTGATTAAAAAATATATATATGTGACAGAGGAGATGTTGATTACTGTCTCTAGTTCACTCATAAAACCACCATGCAAACCATTGGCAAAGTCTGCAAAGAACGTAGACTAATACCTGACACAACCATCTCAGAACTGATTAAACCAAAAGATAGCCATCTTATTGGATCAGTTACTGCTATTTTTACTGCTCATTATCAAATGCCAATGCAACATGAACTATCCAACTACACATTAGAGATGGAGACTCGCGGGAAGACTTAGCTACTATAGATGTTATGTAATAATCTCAAACCTTACCCTATATCTTTTTCATCATGCATTTTGTTTCCTATGACAACTGACTCAATTGTCTGTTTTATAGATTATAGTACCTAGCAACTATACAGGGCCCTATGCCAAACTGCAAATGATCTTGGCATCAGAGAAAAATCCACTAGTATTGTTCAAAAATATCGTTCACAGCGGACATATAGGCTCAACACTCATGAAAACTACACAGTCCACCTTCATTGATGAACTGAATGACCTATGTATGAAAGCTTTCCTAGGAAAATTGGTTTCTTCCAACACACAGGTATCTAGCCTCACAATATTGTACACTTATCTTCAAAAGATTTAGATTATTTTAGACACAATGCAGTCTAGAGTAGTTCCTAGAGTAATATTGTACCTGATTGAGCAAGATGTCATAATTAATTGACAATCAAGCAACTCTGAACAACAAGTATTACAGTCATAGTTCTTTGGGTTCTAGATTTCTAACTTGGACATCACATGCTACATGTCAGGTTCTTATTGGCCGACCCCTCCAAGGTTCAAAATTCCTTCTTCTATTGCTTGCGTGGGTGAATGGGAGCCATTTTAAAAAATTGCTATGCATCAACAATCTCAATGCCATTGATCTAATGCTATATTTCAATGCCTTATGCATATGTGTGTATACTTTCTTGAAAACACATTTTCCAGTTTTAGTCTTTTGTTGGTGGGAATGGAAATTTTTGGATGGCTTGTTTTGGGCGTTGTCCTGCTGTAGAGGTGTTCATCATTAGTCAAGGTTGTTGTAGGGCATCAATCTTAGTAGTTCAATCTCAGTTTCTTAATGTTAAGAAGGTGCTCCAAGTCAAGGGAAGTTTCCAAATTGTAGAAGTCTCTTCGCAGCACAACTGTCTCCATGAATGTTGGTATATATCAAGGGATTTGTATGCCATGCTTGTCCTTGAAGCCACACTTACCGGTCTGGTGTTGTAATGGCTAGTTAGTCTACACAAGGACTTGAAACCGTATCAAAGTACATTTGATGCTACTCTTTCTAATGCAATATATGGGTTCACTTTTCTCATCACGGATTATTCAAAGAAGCTTTGTTGCATATGCTTTTGATTATATAATGGAATATTTTTAATCATACAACCTAGCTTATGGTTTATGAATGCATTTCTAGTTCCTATGTTGTGTCTCACACACATGATTGTATGTAAGGTTTGGGACTTGACTTAGTTGTCCAAATGATAAAGGCACCTGTCTATTGTAGCTTTTTCATCCATCACCACTTAAATCATTCAAGAAGCATATTTTATCTCATTATTAATGTTAGTCTCTGCTCTGTTTATGTACATAACTC
>VDFB02341076.1:0-10155 GCA_007258455.2 Sequoia sempervirens | reverse complement strand
AGCACCTGTATGTTACACCGATGAAGCACAAAATGTTTGTTAGCCAGACATAAGTCATCTATGAGAGGTCCCAGAGCATTCATCTGATCTTTCTGACAAAGCGGAAGGGGATTCTATTGATGATTATGGAGATGAATTCAAGGAGTCTTGCTGACCCATATGTCACACCGACAAGATTGTGTTAGTAAAAGACTGTGCAGTAGGTATTGATTATCGATGATACTAGTTTCATCAGAGAAAGATAGGAAAGTCACACCGAGTGTGTTCCATCAGCAAGAAAATAATTGTGTCTCAGTGACCAGATAATAGACCAAAAGATATATCTCGACGAGATATGAAATAAGCGGAGGAACATCTTCTCGAATTGAAAAGTCACAATGACATATTTTCATCGATGGGAGTTATAGCGATATACTTGAGATTGAAGGGATAACTCTTGGGGAGACTTGAAGTGTCGGGGAAACTACAAGATGCCTTGGTGGATGTTTTAATGAATGTTGGTAACAACCATAATAAAGAGATCGCCCAAGATTTGAAAATGTCTCACTGACAATATTACATGATGTGACAGTGAGAGTTTCAAAAGAGGGCCTGCTACACTCGTGTGCTAAAACATTAATGGCACGACGAAGCACAAATAACTAAATGAATTAAGGAAAATTCAATTGGAAAAATTAGTGTGGAATTGATAGCGGAGGAGGCAGAAGGGTGAACAAAGAAATAGGGAATTCTTTCAGTCCAAAGATTCTGAGCGAGATATAGTAAGTTCTTTGCACCTTAGTTCATATAATTTTTGACTTCTGTAGCTTTTGAGGAATGGAATCCACTAGCTCAGGAAAATCAAAAGGTAGAAAATATGGTGAAAGCAGTCAGCCTAAAGAGAAGAAACTGAAAACTGAAATAGAACATGAAGGCACTGAATGGAGGCTAAATCAAGATCTCTTTGACCAGTTACCTAGCTCTAGACCTAAAGCCAAACGATTTGCAAAACTTAGGGCAGAAATAGATAAATTGGACGACAATTGTAAACTCATAGGAGATGTTTGGACTTCAATAAGAGGTTATGAATTGTTTAGCTTTCATTACTATCAGAGAAATCATTTTGAACCAGTATGCAACCCATGGGAGCTTAATTTTGGAAAGCTAGTGTGCCCTAATGTATTTGTTAATGCAAAAATGGTAAAATTGTTAGTTTTCCATTATAATTCAAAACTCAAAGCTATATGTGACCCATATGGGAAACCACTAATACATATATCAGAAGATGCAATAGGTGAGGTTTTCAATTTGGAAGGGATTTTCAATGAGAGAATCATATGTGAAGAATTAGAAAGGGAGTTCAGGAGAATGGAAACAATTTATAAGGGTTGGAGGTTGCCAATTCATAGAGTTAGACAAGGTGGAAAACTAGTTCCTCTATAGGATAGCAATGGACCCCCTTTCCATGTTGATCTTTTTGAACCCTATATGAAGTATACTTATTTCTCGGTAGGTCAAGTATTGGGAATGGAAGTCCCTGAACATATGCCAATTGTTCCTATGATAATCTCAATAGATATCCAGTATCATAATTCTAGACCATTTGATTATGCCTCATACATTTTTAAGGGGCTTCATTTTGGGTTGATGGCAATAAAGGGCGGAGCTTCTATCTTACATCTTAGGAATTATTCATTGTTGATGCACATAGTGTTGTATTTTGGATAGGAACTAGGGTTGTTGCGTCGAGAGATGAGAATTTCCAAATTTGACAAGGAACAACATTACCTGTTCAATTGTGGATGGATGTCTGGGACAATAGGTTTGCTAGTTCTCTAGTTTTGTACACTTTGAGGAGTTTTTTTTTAAGACATTGTACAAATTGTGTAATCATCCATGTGATTATTCTTTATCTGAAGATATAAAGACGTTTCTTAGGCCTAAGGACTACAATGGGCCAATCAGTCACAACTAGGGGGATTGGTATTACTTGGAGGATTCTACCATGATTAGGGTTTATGGATTTGAAGATGCCCCATTCATTTTTCCTAAAACAGTCCCGGACATGATTGCATACTTGGAAATTGTTAGATAGATGGAATTTTCTAGTGTTATGAATTTGAGCTCCTTTGGTAAGCAGGATTTTATGCCCAATACATTGTGCTTTGGTGATTTTACTGTATTAGCCAAGGAAGGGTACAATTTGATCCTTGATAAGTTACTGCAATACAATATGGAAAGAGGGCCACCTAGAAAGAATTTTGATCTAGAAGTGTATATCAATTCTGCTAAACTAAAGATAAAGTTTGGAGGGTATCATCATGTGCCCTATCAATTTGATGACATGATCCAAAACCTGGAAGCTGAAGAAGTAGAGATAGTGGTTGAAAGATATAATCAAGGGTTGCAGGATATAAATTTTTCTTCTAGGGAGGAGGCATCTGAGGATAATGTGCCACATGAACAATCAAATAAGATGTCAAGATTGAGAACTCAGCATTACACTTGCCCTGCTAGGGAATTGAGTGTTGAAGAGAATATAGATGCAGATGCAAGGCTCATGGAGTACAAATTTTTTGTAGCAGATGATGAATTTGTAAACTCTCCAGAGTTTAAGGCATTCCTGTACAAAAAAAAAGGAAAAGAAATAAGAGAAAAGGTTGATATCACACCAGGTAATGAAGAACAATTACTAACTGACCTAAAGATGTGTGTGGATAGAGAAATGGAAAGTATGACCCCTAAAAAGGGAAGGAAAATGTTGGAAAGTGTCAGTGTTATGATTTTTCCAGGGTTGGATCTTAATTCTACACTAGTTTTTGATAGTTTCTTGAAAGATAGTAATGCTACACACAAGCTCAACCTAGAAAAGGTGACATAAGTATATGTAGGGTCAAAGTACAATATAGATGAAGAGTCATTAATGATTTGAGCCTTATATCCACCTCACAGGAAATCAGTTGTCATTGATACTAAGAAAGCATTTGGGCATGTTATGAATTTAAAGATTGGAGAGGCTAATTCTGTGACAACTACATAAATTGGAATCAATGTAGCCAAATTAAACAAAGCTCAAATTCAGATGTTAATCAAGGAGAGGGAAATGTACAAAATGAATAACGAGAGGATGTTGAGAGAAAATGAACACCTAAAATATTTGTTAAGTGTCACAATGAAATCAACTAAGCTACTCACTCATGGTGAAAGTTCACAAGCAAAAGATCACTGGGAAGGATCAAGTGCTTATTCTCAAGGGAGATATGATGCACTTGTAACAATGATTAAGAAAAGACAAGCCAGTCTAGCAACTTGGTTAAATAAGCTCTGGGGAACACACTCACATAACTTTGTTGCATTGTAAGAACAAGAAAGAATGAGTAGCAGAACTTTGGAGAGGTTTCAGGAAATAAACCAGAGGGATGTTTCTGATAATGTAGCAATTGAGGCTGAAAATCATTATGTGAATAAACATCAAGACTTCTTTGAAGAATTGTGAGGGGATGCACAGGGATTGATAAATGCTACCGGAAAAGGATTGACTATATTATTTGATGATAAAGGAGGATTAAAAGAAACTACTAAGTGGAAATGTGAAAGTGAATCGATGCTACAAGAAATTTTGAAGATAGCTACCATGGAAGATACAACATTGGATGAGGCATTCGAACAAAATGAGAAGATGGTAATAATGGAGATCATGATCCAGAATGCAATGGGAGATGCAGATATGCATAAGCACCGGGATTACTTGGACCACTTATCAAAGACTCATTTATGG
The DNA here is from genome assembly GCA_007258455.2 of Sequoia sempervirens. Classification (NCBI taxonomy): domain Eukaryota; kingdom Viridiplantae; phylum Streptophyta; class Pinopsida; order Cupressales; family Cupressaceae; genus Sequoia; species Sequoia sempervirens. Next base: position 6,398 of record VDFB02341076.1, on the reverse strand, counting down.
CTTAATAGAGCTTAATTATCTTTTAATCTATTTTTGTTTTAACATATGACATTTCTAAAAGAATGCGTCCTTTCAAGTATTTGATGTATAAATATTTGTTTTGGTAGTGAAACAAGATAGAAGATAGGATATAGAAGAAAGATACAATAGATTACAATGTTTTATAAATATGAGACTATGATGCATGTTTAAAACTATGGAGATATCAATGAAAGTCATTTGATGTGGTGGTGTATTTTTGGTATCAGTTTTTTGTTGTGTTCATTGAAAGTATTACTGAAGTTTTCTCTAAGGTTGATGTTTTCTGGTTATTTAAATTGTTATAACAAGTTTATATTCATTTTATCGGTGCACATTTTTTGTATCTATATGGTTGATTAATTGGTTCTTTCAAGAAAAGATTAAATCATTTTAGTTGATCATAGTAATTAGGGAATCTCATTTGGATCATTAAGAACTTGGTAATCATATTCTTGCATGTTTATACAAGTTATAAACTCAAATATATGCCAAACAATTAGAGTACTTTCCAGAAAGAAGTTACTCATTTTAGATTTCTTTTGACTCCACATACCCAATAAGGCAATAGTCTCCACATTTTCATTATTTTAGTTTCACTCATTATTTATATTTTTTAACTAAACATATTAAGTTTTAGCTTTGATATTGCTATACAATCTATACCAAACCACATTTTATTCATCCACTCCCATTTTCCATTGTGGGTAAAATACTTTAAATGAAATAAGTGTAAATAAAATCTACCTCATTCATATAGGTATACCCACCTAGGTCTAGCAGCACCTGAAGAGAAGAAGGTTTAACTATTTTGACCTTGTCTGTAACCCTAAAACGTACCAAGAGTTTGGAAACCTCTTGAGGTATTTTACCTGTGTTTTTGAGAGCTAACATAGTCTACTCCATCGAATCATGAAAGTCAACCAATGCCTTATCAAAAAAGGTTGAAAAGATCCAATTGAAATACAAAGGCATGGGGGAAATACTCATTTGAGCAATCCTTGTGTTTATCACAACTTTCATCTTCTCCTAAGTTGTATGGACAACCATCCACATCAAGAAAACAATCATCACAACCAACTGTCACTCTTTGATGGTAAATTTGTAAGAGCAGGCACCTTAGTGGATGAATTAGAAGACAAGGAGGTTTTGAATTGGTTGTACCAGGATGAAGAACTATCACAAGCATCCACTTCAAATGTACGGACATAATAGTATGGCAAAGGGAAGACAATCTTGGAAAAGATGGGATATGAGGGAAAAGGTCCTATTGGTAAAAGAAAGGAAGGCATCATAGAACCGATACAACCCATCACAATGAATTCCAAGGAAAAAACAAGGCTAGGATACAAAGAAGTGTCAAAAGAAGAAGCAACTCAAAGGGTTATTGAAAGAATCCTATATATGAAAATTTTGGATAAAATAGAAATGATAAAACAATAACACACGCATTACCTAATCCAAATCTTCAAATACCTCAAATAGACACAATGATGGATGAATTAGTTGATTGATTTGATATGTTAGTTTCTCAATTCAAAAACATAACATTGAGATGGAGATGATAGATGAATGATGATAGATAGAAATGGATGAATGATCCAAGAATGATTTTGGTAACATAAGGATACTTGAAGAATCAGCCCCCTTAATGGCTTATGAGAGGGTTGATTTATAGGAAAGGTCTAATTTGGATTAATGGTTGAGATTGGATGTCAATAAGATGTCTTAATCAATGGCCAAGATTTAAAGTTGTAGTATGAACTAGGGTTAGGGAAGAATTAGGGAAAATGATAAGGATAAAGGGTTGAGATTGAATTATGAGATCATTCAATCAAGGGCTAGGATTAAATGAGATGTCAAGAGATAAGATTTAATGTGGAAGATAATATTGGTACAAACAAAGAGGTGATAGGAGAAATTAAATAATAAACATTATTTAATTTAGGTGGCCAGTGAATAATTAAATAATGAAGGTATTATTTAATTATAGAAGATTGTGAGAAAGGGAATCATTTTGAATTAAATAACGATTTAATTCAAAATTCAAGATAGTGGACCAAATTAAATAAATAAAATTTATTTAATTTATGAGAGAAAAGGCTAACGAATAATTAAATAATTAAAATAATTATTTAATTATAGTGGAAAATGCATAAAAATTAAATAAATAAGAATTTATTTAATTAATCAAGAAGAAATAAAGATAGAAATGAATTAATTAAATAATTAAAAAATATTTAATTAATAGAAGACATATAACTATAGAAAATAATTAAATAATCATTTAATTATTTAATTATTTAATTATTTAATTATTAAGAATGAAAGGGGAAATGATGAAGAATCTAAGAGTCGCAAGCCTAGGACAATTTTTAGTGTCTACAAATCCTACAAGTACAAGCTAGTGATGGCCATGAAACAGATTCCAATGAATATGAATGGGATTCCCTCTTTGAAGAGTCTTGTCATGATAAGGAGATTGATGTGATACAAAAGTATACACCAAAACATATGGAGGGATAGAGCTCGAACTATAGACCACTTGAAATTGGATCATAGTATATCAATGACTCAAGTGAAGACGATCATACTTCGAGCAAAATAGATACTTCAAAAGAGTAACATCATAGACCTTGATATTTCCATTAGACACTTTGACGATGTTTCCATCATGACACTTACCCCTTTTGACCTTAGCCAATCTAATGACTCATTTTCATTGATACATCCTGAACTAATTGGCTAGGACCAAACTGAACTACTTGATCTACCTACCTTTCCAAACAATGATGCCATTGTGAACTTCCTTTGCCCTGATAATCCTGAAACATATTCCATCATTGAATCTCATAATGGAGCTTCAAACAAGGGGAATGCCTAGTCTTCCGGCTGCAAAACAATGAATATCAAAAATTGATCTAATGGTGAAAACCATTTAATGGCAATATTAGATCAAGAAAAAGTAAAAATAAAGAGCACATCTCAAGGTGAAAACCTCTCTGAGGCATCAAGAGATGGAAGATTTGACACTCTTCTAACATTATTAGAGATATTTAGTGTTGATTGAACCTACATAATTCATCAATTTCGCATAGCTAAAATAGTGAGGACCTGCATCTAGCGACATCCATGACAAAGTTGGTAACAACAAAAAAATACAAAAAAAGAAAAAATACAAAAAAAAAGTGAAAAATTTAAAAAAAAATCGTAAAAATCTAAAAAAGTGCAATAAAAATAAGTAATGAAAACCTGGCAACATGCGTTATTTGTAAAAGATTAGATTTTCTATCTATTTGAGCATGTCGACCATTCAATTTTTCCACTCACTTTCACCATCATTCTTCCTATCATCGGAAACCTTAATGTACATATCTTGGCATCACGGACGTGTCTCAGACTAGGTGAAAAATCCTGAACTCACTAGGGGCAATAAACTTTGATCTTAAACTAACATACAAATAGCAATAAGAAAAACCCAACAAACAAAATGATCATAGTGCAACTCAATATTGAACATCACACACAATCGGTAACACATCAACCATTCAAATCAAATATCCAAATCAATCGAATTGAAACATAATTTAAATGGATAATGTTCCTTCTGAATCATGGATTTATCATGACCTTTGAACCAATGATTGAGAAGACCAAATTCCAAAACCTAGAGAATTTGACATTGTAACGATCGATCGTACAAAATCCTGATTTGTATGGCACATCGATTTACCAAAATTAGGGCATCTAAAACCATGATTAAACCACTAAATCAATGCAAAATTAAGACTAGAAGGATTTAATAGTAGATTACGGTGATTTAAAAGCCCTAAAACCCTTCTAAACTCAAACCCTAATCAAACCTAGACATGGTGAAAACAGAGAACACTGCTAGATGCGAAAGCAACAATGAAAACGACAAGGACAACCCAAAAAAGGGCAACAAAACAAAACAAACAAATAGGAAACAAAAGCCAATAAGAAAGAGAGCAAAGAAAAAAAACAAAATGAGTGAAGATTCCTGAAGGAGAACTAATCAGATAGGGATCTAAAATATTTCATGATTAAATGCTCAAATAAAAAAACTTCATATTACAATTCATGCATACATTATTGAAATTATGCATAAAAATTGAAAAACTTAAGGTGAAAATCAGAACATGAGAGAGGAGAGAAGAAGTGCAAACAATTTGATATCGGAGTTCGTCACAAACGTGACTACGTCTCCGGGTCCGCTCCAATAGAGTGAGACCGATCCGATTAATCTCCAAAATCAATTACAAATGCACTATGACCATTCCTTCTAACACTTCGGCAGCATAACAATACTCTGACGTGCAAGAATGGCTCAAAGAACTCCTTAGAAAATCTCACTATTCTCTAATCACCACCTAGACTTCAAAAATCTCCATGAATGAATAACTCTCACACCTAAACCCCCTTTTATACATAAATTTTGCATATGGGGTTAAAAACCACCATAATAAATAAAATAACAATTTAACCCCCTCCTTTGGCTTTTATAATTATAAGCCTTACAAAAAAAACACTACCCGTTTATATAAAAACAATAACTTCCCGTTAAAAATAAAAGAATTAAACAACTCCTTAAATAAACATTTGGAATTTGTTTTTAAGCCCTTGTCTTATTATATTCACGGGCTATTTGAGTTTAGGGAGTTTAGTTTAAAATTAAAACAACAATTTAGTGTTATTTTAGGAGGTTTTATTTTATGAGATTTTGTTTTAATCCCACCAAATCCACTAATCCCACAAAATCCGATCCCACCAAATCCTCATGGGATCCCACAAAATCCGATGGATTTTTGTGAGATAAAATAAGCCTCCATACTTTATTTTCAAAAATAAAGCATGGTACGTGAATTTTTTTTTTTGGTGAGATTTTTGCCACATCACCTGCAATTCCATGTCACCATCTAGTCAACTGCCATGTCACATGCTGACATCATGCTGATGTCACTAGCTGCACCACCAAGTCAACTAAACTTTGACTACCAATATCTCGAGCATATGACGTCGGATTTCGACGAAACAAACACCGTCATCGGAATCGTCTCGATGAGCTCTTCATGATGATGCCAACTTCAACAAGTTTTGACGACATCATTTTTTTGCTTCCTGGATGCCCCCTGATCCCAGTTTGACCCAAGGTTTGACTGGCCATAACTTGCACAAATGGACTCCTTTTCACTCTATTCGAGTTGCATTGGAATCAGGACATCGAGGTCTTTCTGATGGTGTAGATTCTAGAGAGAAATGAGACACTTCAATTTTCACTGAAAATATCCACTTGGGATTAGGCCTCCCCGAAGACCTTTTGGATCTCCAAAAGTGGCCTTTAATCGACATTAAGTGGGACTTGGCCTCCCCACTTGTCTTGTATCCTCTGTACATCTGAATACTTGGCTCACAAGCACAATGAAGACTGCAACAACATTGTTGAACATAAACATTATTCTATCACTTCCATAAGCTTCTACATCAACTCTCGTAGCCACTAACCAACAAAAATTGACTAGCATCAAGCTGAACAATAATGCAGAAATGAAAGAGAATAAGTCAACATCATATCGATCCTTTACAACATGAACATTTTTACCCAAGGAACTATCAATGCTTTCAATCATCATTTTCTCATGCTGTACTGCAAGTGCATCCTGCAACATCTGACCACAGTTGCTTCTCGAGTTCGAGTGTAGAACCGCGTAGCGGCGGACATAGAGTTAACTCTTTACTTGCATTATCCCACCTCTTTAGCGCACTTTGTGTGTTTTACCGCCAGTCTTAATCACGTGAGAATGTACAATATCTTGAATGCCATCTTTAAACAAGTGATAATGATTCTTTTACCTATAGAAAATTGCTTTTCTGTCATAAAGATAAGGGCTACCAAGCACTATCCCACAGATATCCAGTGGAACCACATCAAACTATACTTCATCCACAAATTTACTAGTGATTGCGAATCTCAAAGTGCATTGTCTAGTTACTTGCAACTTATCATTCTCGCAAATCCAGCCTAGTGGATAAGGTTTCTTATGCAATGTAGTTTTTAATCCCAAGTTCTTTACAACACTTTCTGAAATCAAGTTAACTTGAGAACCACTATCTATGAGTGCATCAATTTTAGTGTTCTTAACAACAACCCTTAAATGAAAAATCTCATTCCTCTTCACATCTTCAGAGACATCATTAACTTTAGAAGTAGAAGCACAACTATGAACAGAAATACTGGAAATAGGAGCTTTACCTTTCAAACCCATAGCTGCTATCTTAGTCTCATCATCTGAATCTGAACCAAGATCCATAACAACATTCATGGCTTCCTCCTCTTTACCTTTTTGTTTCCATTGGCGCTT